>ML819861.1:47289-64056 GCA_009831015.1 Picea engelmannii | reverse complement strand
ATATTAAATGAAATTTTTGAAAAAAAATAGATCTTTAAAATTATATATATATATATATATATATATATATATATATATATATATATATATATATATATAGTTTTGATGAGACAAATTTTATGTGTTTTGAAAGGATTTGTGAAAAAAAATCAATTAGAACATAAATATTCCTAAAAACAAACTCATAATTCCACGTGGATCATCTGTCCTACCATGTCTTCAATGCTCTAATGCTCCAAGGATAGCGATTTAATGCTCTAATGTTGGCTGGTTTAATGCTATGAATAAATGGTGCTAGTTTAATTCTCTGAATCTGTGCCAAATTGTCCTAAGATCTCCTTCAAGGATTCACAACCCCACTCCAAAATCCTCATAGCTTACCATTATGGAGGGCATGCTTAAGCAACAAATATGTTCCAGTCTTGAGCACTTAATCAACTATGTGGCTAGAAAATATCCCTCGACCCACCTGGAGGAGGAGCTAGCCTCACCAAGCTCAAAAAATCAACACTATAGTGCATGAAATCATGCTAGATCGTCTTCTGTTTCTTATAAATTTGTGTACATGTTCATCTTAGGTGAGTTAATTAGGATTTATGTGTTTACTTTCTATTATCTAGTATATTATTAGTTTGTTGGTCATATGGAAATACTGGTAGTATATCATGGATGGTTAAACTTGGGTTATGTCTCAGTATGAAGAAATTTTGTAAATTTTGTAATGTCAGGAAACCATATAAGCCCTATTTTTTATTTTTATTTTTGATAAGAACAATATGTGGAGTTCTATTTGTAGTATACTCAAAATTTCTAATCTCCAACATGTATATGTGACTCTTAGTTATGAAAGTATATATATAAATAAACTTTTTTGTTTACCTAAAAAAACAACTTTGTAAATAAAATATAGTTTTGGTTACAACCACAAATATATTAAATGTTTTCATGTTCAAGTGTCGACATGAGGGGAAAATTAGATCTTTGCATATGCTTTGTTTCTCATAGAACTTTCATTATTAACATGTTTTGGAACTTCAAAATATTATTTCCAAACTATTGACATGTTGCAAAAATTTAGAATCTTGGGGCCATTTTCCATTCAAATTGTAGAATTTGGTTGAAACCTGCACAAAGAATCTAGCTAGAAAAAATTCTCACAAAGCTTACAAATGAGAGAGAGAGAGAGAGAGAGAGAGAGAGAGAGAGAGAGAGAGAGAATTGTATTAACCACTATTCCACACTCAAAGAGTGAACAATTTACAATAAATATAAGCTACATGAGCCAACTAATGCGCCATAGTAGTATTCTAGAGAGATGTGGACACACACTGACAAAAAATTGAGTTATCTACCACCTAGTCCTAGTTAACTGACCATGCAGTCATCATTTAACTAGTCTAGACAATTGGAGTGGAGAGAATCTCATGCATGCACATCTGGTGTGCCCCCCAAGCCTCATGAATTTCAAGTACACCCTCTTGGTGATTTTCCCAATGTGAGTGCGCCCACCTAATGATGATCGCAAGGCGAGCATGCACACTTGGTGATAATACCAAGGTTTCCATGCATGAATTCACTCCACTAGTCTAACTGATGTACAACCAAGTAACGACTAAAGAGGAAGTGGTTCCCTCATCTAGGGGAGAATATCTCTGACCAGGGGTTCCCTCAACATAGAAAAATAAACAGAGGATAAGAAATAATAGGTGGGTGTGTAATATCTCCAACACTCCCCCCGAATGGCTACTAGGGAGTATGAATGGGTCCCGGCAAGAAGCCATGTTAGGTACCCATTTTACAATGCATTTATTAAAACATAGAACAATAAAAAAGAGTAAAGAGGGAAAACATCATGGGGAAAATTCCCCCCCTCAAGACACAATAATGAATAAAGGAGGACATCTTCTAGGAAATTGTGTTCTTCATCTCAAGGAGACATTACAAGGATTGAAATCTCTACTCGGTGAATTTTTTGATGAAGATGTAGATTTAATTGAATAACTGATGATGTAAATTAACCAGTGATATGTTCATATCTATCCACTTACTCGAATTGGAAGGAATAATATCCAAATCCTCATCATTTATGGAAGTTTTCCAATACATATTTTCTTTAGCATCTGCATAGGCCTAAGGGTCTGATTCTAGAACCATGTAGCAATGCATGGAAATTACTTCTTCTATGACTACAAGAGCATGTAGATCTCCCTCAAGTTGGAATCTTGTCCTTCTAGGATCGGTAGGATCATCCACAAGATCATCGACTGCTGGTAAGATGGACTGTGCCCATTTGGATCTTGGTTCCAGATTGGCACACAAATGCTTATGTACTTCCATATCTGATTTGGAAATTATGTCTAAAATATGATCTGAGGAAGTTGAGAATATGAGAGGGAAGTTGAGAAGCTTGTTCTTGTCTCTGAAATATGCTTTAGGAGGAAGTTGAGAAGCTTGTTCTCCTTCTGGATTTTCTACGAGCTTTATCTTAGCATTATCTGGCATGCATTCTTCAAAATATTCATTTGCCTCAAATAGAACCTCCAGTTTGGTCCATACTTTTTATGTAGTTGATAATGATACTACATGGAGTTGCATTTTAGGAGAAACAAACATGCAAATAAGTTTGAAATCCATATCCCGTCTATTGAGAAAATGATTTTTATCATCAACGAAAGTGGGCTTTACTTTTGTTTCCATGGTTAGTCAACATAAGCCTCTTCTCATAACGAAAAGAATAATATTTGGCTTACAATCAAAGCAATTGTATGGTGTAAGAAATGTTGATGGATGAAGTAATTCCATTCTTTAGGATTTCTTCAATCTTTTGTACCTACAAATGAGTACTTGTACATTTTATTCTTAGAAACACGTGGGCTCTGATACCATGTAGAATTTGGTTGAAAACTACATAGAGAATATAGCTAACAACAATTCACACAAATCTTGCAAAGTGGAGAGAGAGAGAGAGAGAGAGAGAGAATATAAGCTACATGAGCTAATTAATTTTGCATAGTAGTATTCTAGAGAGATGTGGACACACAATGACATAAAACTAAGTTATTTGCCACCTTGTCCTAGTTAAATGGCCATGTAGTCATCAATTATCTAGTCTATACAAGTGGAGTGAAGAGAATCTCATGCATGCATATGTGGTGCGCTAACCAAGAGCACCCTCAACATAGAAAAATAAACATAGGATAGGAAATACTAGGTGGGTATGTATTAAAATAGAGTAAACCATCGTGCTCTACTTTACAACATGTATGTAAAGGTTTTCATATCAACCAAGGTATTTTATAAAAGTAGCAATGAAACTCACATAAAATAAATCATGAATTTAGATACCGAAAGGAGTCCAAACACGATTGTAGAGAGAAGTTTTCTATGGAAGAAGAAATATTGTAGAGAAAAACATCATTTAAAAACCACGAGACGTCGGATTTAAGGTCAAAATATATTATAGACTCTTTCAAAGTATTGAACAAAGAGAATTCCATCTTTATTTACTACTTAATGGTAACACGTCTCTATTTTCATTTGACACCATTGAAAATGACTAAAAATTATTGATTTTCACACAAAATCACAATATGATATTTTCTTTCTCTCAAGCCACTAGACATTGCATTAGAAATACTCTATTAAAATAGTTGTATATTTCTTTCAAAATCAATAGTATACCAATATTTTGAAAAAACAACTCAAAATCTCCATATCTACTTCATATTTCCACACAGGGACCAAAGCTTTATCATTTTTTTGGATTAAATATCAATTAGAGATAGTTTAAATATGTTCTTTAACTTCCACTTCCATCCACATGCTTCAAAAAACTTACTCAATGAAAATACAAGACATTTATTTTCATGTTTAATACAATAAATAAAGGCGATACAAGATTTCACATTCAAAACCACGCAAAATATATTTTGGGTTTGAATTCCTTACTAGTTCAAGCATCTTCTATCTACAATAATTCTAGTTTGCGGAAGCTTTTGATATTGCAACAAACTTGAGCATTTATGTATGCTTCCCTTGTGGTGGTCGGTACATGAAAACCCTCAAGGTGATTTAATAAATTTCAAATCAAAAAACAAACACATAACGTTAGCTAAATCTTGATCTAGAAAGCCTAAAATCATTGTCTTCTTATGGAGAACTCAATGGTCAGAGAGGTCACAGTTCCAAATATCGCATCCGTCGTCACCATAATAAATGAATAAAGAATCATGGACTTCATATTTTCAATGTATCCTAAATTTGGCGCCATGGTGTTTGAATGGTATAGTAATGGGGATGACTTGTACTTTGTTGTTGCCACCTATCACTGCTTTGGCCATGTATATGTACACATTGAATTTAGCCTATTAATTTATCATGATGGGAGAGAATGTGATATGAATAAAATCCAACAAGAACAATTGGCAATCGACACATGATCTAGGATGATCAACATGAACAAACTTCAAGGCTATGGATGATGAAGGATATTAACTTGTTGGCGTGAAGGGCCCCATGCCATTATGATTCATGTCTACCCTTGTATGTAATGTAGTCTAAAGTCAAACCTATGATATGTAAAGTTGGGAAACATATTATTGTACATAAATAAATATTGTATTAATAAAATAAGAGACTCCATGAGACCTTTTCCACCTAGGACAAAATACAAACAAACAAAGAGAATGAGGAGAAACATACCAGAGATAAGTTGAAGCATTGGGGACACTTGACCTTCTAGCTATCCTCCCATTTGATTCAGTCTCCTATATCATGTTTCCCCACAATGAGAGAGGGGTTCTTTGGATGTGAATGATGTGAAAGGCTTCCCAAATGTCACTCAAGAGCATAGAGATGAACTAGAGATCCTATAACTTGCCCATTGTTGAATAATAGAGAGACTAGTTGAAGCCAAAAGAATGTTGGTTTTCCTATTTGTGTTTCCAGAGTAAATTCTGAGTTTATTTGTGGTTACTCTTTGTGGATGCATTGTCTATGAATGGTAATTGGTGTGCATTGTAAGTTAATGGTTTTCTATATATTTTTTAACAAAGATAAATATGTGCTAATTATGATTTGATATCATTTGACATGGATACAATCCATGAGTCAGTAACTTTAACCATGCTCACACATGCATTTTGAAGTTGGAAATTGACGGCCCTAATTCTAGAATAATTTCTATTTATTTGGGGGTTTTTAATTGCATTTTAAGAGTCGTTGGCGATTTTATCTAACTACCATAGTCAATTTTTCTCCTAACTAGTTTCCACACTTTTTATGTAGGTCATGCTTCATGTTCTGGATAATGTTGGGTAATATTCCTTTTCACAAAAGTCATACATTGACCATACACCAAAATGTACCATACACCAAAATGTAGTGTTATTTGAGAAATTATTATTTCCTCCATACATTTTTTCTCTGTTTTTGAATATCAAAATATCCTTCTCGACATATTTTATTTGTCGTTGAATACCAAAATTACCCCTGGACGTTTTTATTTGTTGCGGGTTACCAAAATCGCCTTCCAAATGTTTTTACTTTTTTGTTGAAGATCAAATATTCCCTCTAGATATTTTTATTAACTAATGATCTCCTCATTCCATCAGATTATCTTATTCCTTCGACATTTTTTCAAATTCACATGAAAACGTGTCAACTTCCCCTCGATCGAACGAACTTCCATTTTGGTTGGTCGGCCTTCATTTACTCGACTCAACTTCTAGGTGGTCGACTAGACTCCCATTTTGGTCGGTTGAACTTCATTTACTCGACTCGAATTCTAGGTAGTCGATTGTACTCCCATTTTTATCAATCGGACTTTATTTACTCAACTCAACTTTTGGTTGGTCGAATTAACTCTCATTGTGGTTGCATGGACTTCATTTACTTGACTTGACCTCTAGGTCGTCGATTTCCTTATCATTTGGTCGACTCAAATTTGGCTCGGTTGATCGATTTTTTCATAAGCTCGTGAGAGCTAATACTATGGATAGGCTATAAGCCTTCCATTTACATATCATATGGTATTAGAGCATAATTTTGAAGGCATTTAGTGAGACCTGTATGGTAATTACCTACAATGATTACAAAAGAAGTGGACAAGAGTTGTTTCCAAGGATAGAGCCAAGTAGAGAACCAAGAATGGAAGGGTAACATTGTAATACCCTAGGTTGATACCCTTTTATAATTTTACATATGTTTTATAGGTTGATGAGCCAAGATATTATAGGCCAGAGTTCATGTGTGATTATTAGGCTAGAGATCCTAGATGATAAAAGGCTAGCGAGCCTATCATTGTGATATTTAATCACTCATGCTAATAATAAAATACATCACTGATGAATACCAAGTCAAACAAAAGAGAATGAGGGTTAGGACTCCACGAGAGGGAAAGGCAGATAAGGGTTTAAGGAAGAGGGGCTAATCCAAGGGGGCTTAAGACTAGGGATAAAATAATTTTATCTGTAAAATTCCTAAGTCTTATAACATTATGTTATCCTAAGTTCCCAAGGGAAGGGAACAAATTACAAGTGGTGGAAAAGTTAGTTTAGTGTTCTAAGTGTAAATTTGGGTACATGCAAATATAAAGTGGGAAATTGGTGTAATTCCCATTAGACCCATCATTCTTACCATGAATTCTATGATTTGTACCTTCCAACCATCCATCTTTGGTACATGTAATTGGAAATATTTGGAGCTGATGGTAATTGGTAAATCGAGGTGATTATAGATGAAGAGGTATGTTTTCATGCCTTTGTACATTATGAAGAAGTAGGTTGTCAGGCCTATGTGCATTCTAAAGAAGCGAGTTGTAAGGCTTGTGAGAATTCTCTCTAGGTGAGAGAACTGCTGGGAATTGTTTCCCTATGTGCTAGGCTACAACTACAGAGCTCTGAGAATTCATGTCCAGTCTATTATTGAAGCCCTAGAATGGAAGTGGGATAGCTGAAAGACTATTGAACAGAGAATGGGTACACTTCTTGGGGTGGGGTAGGTTGTTGGGAAAGAGAGGTTGTAGACTAGTTGCTAGAGTTGGCACCTTAGTTTGAGCATTTTTGTTGTTTGCTAGACCTTAGCCTGGGTTAGGAATCCTTTATCCTAGTGGATTTATAGCCCCAACTCAGGAATGACCTACTGCTGAGAGTTTATGAACAGTGTATTCTATGGCTGGGAGGAACATCTGAGGTCTGCAGCAAGTCATGATAGAATTAGTAAGAATACCTAATATTTTGAATGGAATTGAAGAAAATTCATGCCCATAATTGTTGATCGACCACACATGGGGATAATTGGTTGCTTTAGAGGTTTATTTGGGTATTTTCGAGCCTGTAATTGGCCGAATTTCATAATTGCAGAGCGACCATAGTGAATTTGGTTGAAATTGGGAAAAGCCCCAATTTCTGTAGTATAATTGGTGGAGAATTTGACGTGGATGATTTAAATTTCAAGAAAAGAGGTGAAATTGATGTTTACATGGAAAAATTGGTTGTAACGAAGCTAATTACATAGTTTTCAATGGCGCCCATGGAAAATAATTATGCAATTGGGAGAAATTGGACGAAATTGGAAAAAAGCCCAAATTTTTACAATTAAATTCATGCGAAATTCGACAGAGAGGAGTCATACTTCATTAAACGGGTTAAATTTCATATTACAGGTCTAGAATTGGCCATTAAAATATTAGTATAGATCTTCAATGGCGGTCGAAGAAATAATTAAAAAATTGGGTGTTTTTAGAAAATTTGGAATTTTGGCAAAATTAGAAAATTTTGGGAATTTTTCCGTATAATGACATCAACATGATGTGGAGTCATGTGTTAGTTGACATGGAAGAAGGGTGACATGTACTTCCATGGTGGAATGTACATGGTGGTTGTTGTGGTAGGTGGCAGGTGATGTGGAGCCATGGTGGCGGAGTGCCTGCTTGTCGTGCAAAACCCTGACTCCAGACCCACAGTGAGATCTTGAAAATTTACTAAGTAAAATAATGGATTAGTCAAATGGAGAGGATCGAGGGTATGTATGGAGGAAGCATTAAATTACCACGACCCATGATGAAATTTACAAATTTGACTAAGTATCAAGACATCACGGAGCACGACGAATTATATGAAATTGTCTAAGTATGGGGAATCACTCAGATGGATGGGGTCGCAGATATAGTCAAGTGAATCAGGAAAATTCCTTAGAACCACGGTGAAATGTCTGGAAAAGTTTCTGAGTATGGGTGAAAAATAAGGGTGGTGGAATAAAAAAGTGTATTTTGGAGGCCATGAAATTTTGAATGGAAGAAATGATTACCTTAGAATCGTAGTGAAATATTTTTATGACTGAGATTGAATCAGAGTCCATATCAGATGGTTGTTGAGTATCATGGTCATGTCGAGCATTCTAGTAGCCAAAGATAACATACCAATGATCAATATTAAATTTGATGGAATGATCGGACGACCGCTGAATGTTGAAGCTATATTCCATGTCCTAATGGATATCCTTTCCTATATGACATTCATTTCCTTTCCCTTGCCATCAATAAAGTTCTACTCAAGACTCAAAATTGAGAAAGAGAACAAGCCTTGGAAAGGTATTGGATATAGGAGTCCAAGTATGCACTCAAAAATGTGAATCGAGTAGAAAAATTTACAGGAATTTAGAAAGAATATTTATGATGCACTTAAAAGGGAAAAGTGTGTCTATTTTTCAAGAGTTGTAAATTATGGGTTTAGCTAACCAATGTTGTTGTATGCAGATTTTTCATATGTTATCGTTACAAAAAAATAGAGAAAAGGAAAGGAATATTTGCAGATAAGAGGAGCAAGGCAAGGACCATTTTTCGAAATGTGCACTGGGTACTTGAGGAAGCTTCCATCTGAAGACATCTAGACTGAGTGAGAAATATGGAATAATTCCAATGGAACTCTGATATAGAAAAATAATTTTGGATAACAAATGTCCATACCAAATGGCGATGTTGAGTAAGGGAGAGACCACCTACAATTCATGATAAAGCATGAGTATTGGATATGCAACCATGAAAATATAGAGATATGGTTTTCATAGCAGGTGAAAGGGTTTGCACTTTGGTTAAATATGAGCAGAGGAACTCAAGGAAAGAGTGTTATGTCAAGGATGCCTCACAAGATGATCAAAGTCTAGGAATGGATAATTATGAGATATGAATCTATATGGAGCCATGAAGGTTTAAGAATTGATGAAGATAAAATTTATGCGTAAAGAGATTCATTGTAAGAAGTCCACTTATACTAATTTGAGTGCTTAGTGGAATCAGGGCACAAGGGTAAATCATTTAGTGGATAAAGTAGTGAAAGTCCTTTTCACTCTAAAGGATGTCAATGTAAAGATAAGCAATACATTGCAGAAAAATCTATTCTAAAAGGATTGATATGTCAATATGCTAGTCATCTAATAAAGAAAGACATAATGTATACAAGGAGATAAGGTGCATCGTCTCCAACGATTAGTTATGTGGTTTTGGAGTAATACCTACATTATGGTAGTCATAGTAGTGCAATGGAAGCATGGTATGAGTGCTAGAACTTCAAGGGTGAATTAACAAAGGTACATGTATGCTAAAGAGTTCCAAAAGATGCATAAGCAATGCATTGTGTGTAGATTGGTTCCAGAAGGATCCAGTCGGGCTTCAAGGAAGGGTATTTCATAAATGGAAGAAGGATTCTAGGACTGAGTCAAGTCCTTGAACATCTTAAGATAATGAAAGAAGGTACGATGAGGTGGATTTCAAGCTAATATGAATGTATGGAAACACTCCAAGAGGGATGGCAACAATAAAAGAGGATTGTTGATGTATTCCAAAGGTTTTGAGTGCATTCCCAAAATAGTTTGGGATGATAATTCAAAGGATTCAAGCATGGAGGTTATATTATGAAAGGAAATCAATAAGGGATCATGAATAATAAAATGGTTCTAAGTTTGAATTGGTATGCAAAAGAGCTGGTACTTGAGAGAACCCATCTCAAGTGGAAAGGAGCCATTGATAATATTCTAGAGGGATGAAAGTACCACTGGAGTTGTGATGGAAGATAAAGGCAATGTTAACTACTTCGAGTTAATCTCTATGAAGTTGGAAAATAATACATTTGTGTAGCATTGCACTATGCTAGAATATTGACTAAGAAATTCAGGTTCATATAAATACATTGGCCCTCGATAGGACCAAACCCAACCAAATAATGTAAAAATTCCACGTATACAAAGGAGTAACAAGAAACAAATCCCTCTTACAATGGCCTGGGCATTGACTTACATAAATCTCAAGGAATGAACCGAACAAGGTCTACCATTGACATTGGAAACAATTAACGTCAAGGCTTGACCTTCACTGAAATGTCACTTACTACTACTATAGAAGGAATGTCAATAACACCGACATTCTCCTTCAAACGCTATAAAAAATGAAGGATATAACTTATGTCTCACTACAAAAAAGAGAAGAGGCATGCTTATGTTCTTTGTCTCTTACCTTCTAGATTCTTCTATGTTGTAATTGTACTTTTATACGTGAACTATTCAACTTGGTCCATACTTCTATACATTAACTGTTCGCCTTTGTCGATACTTCTATACATGAAATGAAATTGTGTCAAATATTTACTGCCAAATACCTATCAATCATACTTTCACCTAAATACTTTGCAAAAAATCACTTTTATACTCATGATTAATATACAATTACAATGCTACTCATAAAATAATATACTTAAAATTAAAAAAATAAATATATTCTATACTATTTTCTTGGGCGTTGATTTTCCCTTTCTTCAAAGGTATCCTAGTTATTACACCGATAGGAGTACACCTATTAAAAATATCCAAACTTAATGAGATTTTATTCACATATGTAATTTATTTGGACATGCTTTGATATGTTATGAATATTCTTAGTCCTCACAATAAATGAATGGCTATAATTTCAACCATTAACTTCCTTGCATGAAAAAACATGAACACTCGTCATTAAAAATGGTGATTAATGTGATTAACATAATAATGATTGATCCACTTATTAATGTCCACTTTATTTATTGTCGGTGGGGTTTTTACTAGGGTATGTTTAGGTTTTTACAACTGTTAATGAGTTGTGTGGATATATTCCACTTCAACGTCTTTACCCATGAGGTGTGTGCCAAACATTTTTTATGAGCACATTCTTTACCCATGGGGTGTGTGCCGGGAATTTTTTATGGCCACGTTTATGTTTATGTGGCTTTTCCTTTTTTTTTCATTGCGACATTTCTCTCCCATGTCGTTATGGCCACGTTTATGTGGCCAATCTTTCATGTTGTTATGTGCCCACTTTTTGCGAACAAAAAAAATTATATACTTGCAGTTGGAGTAGGAGTATGCACACTGTTGTTGTGTGGACGCAGATTGGATTTGCAACAAGGGAATGAGATCAATGCTTGGTTAGGAGGTAAGATCTTCATTTCCTCTATTAAATTTTTTTGAATCGTTTCTTCCTTTAATCTGTTAAAATTTCTCGAATCTTTATTCATTTCCTTACATTATGGTTATGAGATTCATATGCTTCCTTGCTTCATTTATAGTTCTCTATTATGTAACCCTATACATCCTCTCTTACTATTTTTCCTCAAGATTTTTTGTCCTGAAGATGGATCCTGTTATGGATCTGAAACGTCGACGACAAGCTGTCAATAACATTGTGGTTCTTCCGACAAATTCTGAACAAATTTCTCACCACAGAAACCTAAATGAACTTGGTGCTATCGATTAAATTTAAATTAGGTATTTGTTTTCCATAGGTCTCTAGTTTAACTTAAGATTTTAATTCTTTAAATATTCTACAATAGAATTATGTTTGGATTCATATACCTTTCAACTCTAATCGAATAACTATAAACTTGGTGCTATGCTAGATTAAGTTTAAATTAGGTCTCGGTTTTACACAAGTCTCTGTTTTGATTTAAGCTTTTAATTATTTCGATCTCTTGTAATAAAATTAGGTTTGGATTCATATTTTGCATGAAGGAACTCTGCTTAGGCCTTCACATACGATAAATTTTTTTCAATGTTGTAATATAAATATAACCAAAAAAATCCCGAAAGAATTGAAAACTAGAGGAACCTATTTTCAACAAGAAACAAAATTATTATGTCAAGTCAATTGGTCAATTGCAGAGGAGATCTATTATTATTATCTTAATGTGACACATATTAATAAGATTATGTTTCTTGACTCGCACATCATGAAGGTGAGGGTCAAACCTACTAAGAAATTCGTGTTTAGAATTTTAATAAATGGAAACAACACGTGGTTCCCTCCTTTCCTCTAATTCACTTGGCCCATGGGTATGAGGGTAGGAAATAAGTTGGTTGTAAACCATAAAAAATAACTCTTCATAAACTTAAATCTTAACAAATACAAACCCTAACAATTTAAACCTTAACAAATAGTTAGTTTTCAATAAATTTCCATAAATTTATATTAAATTTTCTAAATAAATTTATATTAAAGTTTTTAAATAAATTTATAAGTTTCAAATTACAGATTGTAAATTTCATGCTCTCCACTTTCCAAACCATGAAGAACGAATCATTACTTTTAGTATAGGTAGTAATCTCATCTAATCTTCTCCTTATCATTTTGGATCGTCGTTCCAATTGCAAATGAAAAAATTCATAATCGCTTATTTTTAGTGTTGTTATATATATATATATATATGATGATGATGATGATGATGATGATGATGATGATGATGATGATTAATGTCCACTAAGACCTAATGTGTCTATCGAACCTTAAGAGGGTTAGTGGTTACTTGTGATTCTTTAGAATTTTGTTTTTGTGCTCGAAAAGCATTAANTAGTGTGATCAATATTTTGAAAATGAGATCTAATATGGGTATAGGTTGGACAATCTAAGAGAAAGTGCTTTTCATCTTCAACCTTCTTAGTGTCACAAAGGTGACACACTCTTTCATCCCATGGCATTTTAGGAATTGACCAAAGCCCAGTTTCACTATGGAGCTCATGAGAATTTGTTCTTATCTTAGCAATGCTTATTTTTTTCTTTACACTTAGCAAAACCGATAGACTACAACTCGATTAAAGAGATATTAATAAGCATTACATTTAATTCATGCAGTGCATTTTAAAGAAATATTTAGAGATTTTATTGTTGTTTTGATTTTATTTAAGTTTAAGTAATAAGATCAGTTGCATTTTAAACATAAAGTGATGGTGCAACTTCAATAACTGAATTGTCATTTGGTTAATCATTCTTTGAAAAAAAATCCTAATTTTACATAATATTGAAAAATAACATGTTAACAAACAATGAACCATATCAAATAACACCTTAAGATCCATATCAAATAACACATTAAGATGTTTAATCGAGTTGTAGTCTAAACATTCTAAGAACTGATTTTTTTAGGGTGATATTTTATCAACAGATTTGAGTGATTGTTTTTGTATAATCCAAGTGCCCCGGGGTTTTTCAGCATGTTTAATCCATTTATGCATTCAGAAACTGATTTTAAACAACACAAAATAGTGATTTCATATAGATTTATATCATTAGATTCCGACAAAAAAAACCATTTTATAAAAGAGTTAGACAACACCTTTAATTGATAGTAATTCCTATTGACATTCTCCAATCACTATTGATGTGGATGTGCTAATTTCATCTTTTTGAAAATTCATTTATTTTCAACAACGACCTGATGATGCATAAACCTCCATACAGAGCCCCAACCCAGTTAAGCAAATATTTCGATAGGTCTAAGCTCAGGTTTAGGGTAAGGCTGCTTGGGAACCATGACAATGAGCACTCCATTTTCCATTGTAGCCTTCACTTCGTCCACTTTGGAATTTTCTGGTAGGCGCAAACGCCGAAGATATTTCAGTAAGAGCGCTCGATATGGTGCCACTTGTCGTTATTTTTCTTGTGTTTACCGCTTATATGTAAAACTCGGTCGTCTTCCACCTCTATCTTAACCTCCTTTTCTTCAGACCTGCCAGGGAAAAAAGGTATATCAAGGGCACTAAATAACAAGAAATCAAAAAATCATTAACGCAAGGAACAAAAACCCTCAAATAGACATGATGAATACCTAAAAGATCAGCCTTGAAAACATGCGCGTCAGAAGTTTCCTTCCAGTCGAAGTGAGCGTTGGCTATGGTTGTTGCATTAGTCCTTGCAAGGTTCCCTATATCCTCAAAAGAAATGGAGATTTCCCTAGGTCCCGAGTTCGAACCTGGTCTCAGACATGTGTTCATAACTATTCTATAGTTTCCATATCTAGTCTACTGAACATTTGTTA
Source organism: Picea engelmannii (assembly GCA_009831015.1). Lineage (NCBI taxonomy): Eukaryota > Viridiplantae > Streptophyta > Pinopsida > Pinales > Pinaceae > Picea > Picea engelmannii. The sequence goes on along the minus strand of ML819861.1, from coordinate 49,723 downwards.
AATAAAGTAGTCGTCTTCCTGTTTAATCTTGAAAAGAAGTCTGGATTTCAAAAACTACAAAATTCACTTATTAATATTGCTCCTCCAAAATAAAATAATGAAAAGAAGTCTCGCTATCAAAAACTACAAAAGTCACTTATTATTATTGTTCCTCCGAAATAAAATAAAACTAGCAACAACCACTTCATAAAAGTGGTTGATAAACGTGGATCGACGTCATTAGTTTGGAAAGGTGAATAAATGGCACCATTTTCCACTATTCCAAATTAATGGCACCTATCCACGTATATCAACCACTTTTATAAAGTGGTTGTTGCTAGTTGACCACCATTTATATAATAATAAATAATTATTGTATTAATTAATTATTACATTAATGTAATATATAATAAGAATGCATAAATGTTCCCCGGATCGGGTGTGGGACCACCATTTATATAATAATAAATAATTATTGTATTAATTAATTATTACATTAATGTAATATATAATAAGAATGCATAAATGTTCCTCGTATTGGGTGTTGGTGCGGGCCACATGGCATCAGGAGGAGGCACACATAGGTCAGTGTAGCGAGAGCCACATGATGGATTCGTACCAAGCATGACGTCAGGGGCACCATTAAGCCTGGTACGCTTCCTGTCTCTAGCTATTATTTTGATGGGCGATTTCATTAAGACTTTGCATGTGGCTCGGCCTTCATCTCCATCGACTGAGCAGACATGGTCCATTCTGGCTTACCTCTTCCTTGCGCTCTCCTACTGTCCTTCAAACCCTTTTTACCTGCACCTTCGTGCTCTCCTGCAACTGGTTATTCTCCCGACCTCTTCTCTCACCTAGGGTTTCTCTCGCAGGCCAACCATTTCTCCTGCACGGTCAGCATGCCTAGGCAAAGAGTTAGGCCAAGAAGGGGCTTGTCCTAGACTCCATCCTGGCTACGAGCGCTTGTACCTCACCCTGGTTTTCATTTCAGCTTCATACGCCTATCCCCCTCACAATCTTTGCTGTCCTCGCATTCCTCGCACTCATCACACTCTTCGCAGCCTGACATGGAACCACTCGCCACCTCTTCCCAAATTGAAGGTTTGGTTCTCACGCACAGTTCGGTCGGCTTACCCTCAGAGCCCTTCCTGGACAGAGCCTCCACTTCTCGGGAACCTCCTAAAGCACCTCCACTTCCCCTAGCCAGCGTACCTTTGCTGGCTTCTGAAAATTTTCACTTCCACCCACCCTTGGAGGTGCCACCATTTCCACATTCCATCTATGACTCTATCCCAAACGAGCAGATGCAAGACAGCATGGACATTCTGTACAGGCTGGTCTTTGACCTTCAACAGGGAGTGGATGATATACAATTCTGGTTGCAGCAACTGGATGGGAAAGCCCTTGCACTCCTCCACATCCTCTCCACCTTCCAGAGAGCAGCAACGCAAGCCGAGCACGTCCCAGCAGAAACGTTTGGTCGGGGCGAACAGGAGCTTCCAGCGGAGGGTGGCAACTTGGGGCAGGCCATGCAGGTGGATGGGGAGGAAACAACAACGGTGGATAATACAGATGCTGACGCACAGATGGGATGGCGATGAACACTTGTCGAAGAGGAGCTCTGGAACAAGGCCACCCATGCCACTTGGCTGGAATATAAGCCAAATGTATGATCCCTATGGGGACTCTACTTTAGTCTTAGTCTATTACTCTTAGTTATGTTTACAGTTTTACTAGTTTGATAGACATGTAGACCTTAACACCGACTAGCTGAACTGGTTCCCCCCTTGGGTCAGTTCAATTACTACAGCCTAGCCATTCTGAACATTCTGCAACTCTGGTTTTGTTTTTGGAGGTTGTTTATACTTTAATGAAATACTCTTACTTACACAAAAAAAAGAATGCATAAATGTTATGTCTAAATTAAAGTATTGATTTATGTTAATTTAGCATATTAATTAATTGATTAAAACATTAATAATGTAATGTATTAATTAATTAATATACTAATAACATAAAACATTAATAATACATTAAATACAACAATATATATATTAATAGTACAATATATGCATTAAATACATTAATGCATTAAATACATCATTAAATACATTACTAAAGTAACAATATATTAAGAAGGGGCGAGGAAATCCGCGGAGAGCAGCCGACCAGGGTACCATTAGTTTGCAGGGGCGAGGCTATGCGACGGGAGCAGATCAAGAGCACACAGAGACGCGATTTCCTGAGTGGCCTGAGTGCGCCAGCGACCTTGCATGCGTATTCGCGGCGACTTGGTGTTGGAGGTCGAAGGCCATGGCCTCAGATTCGAATGCCAAGAAGGGAAATGACCGGTTGGAAGCTTTCAAGGCGCTAGTTCGCTCGGCAAGACCCAAAACCGAGCCTCCTTCCTCGTCTAAGTTTGTTAAAAAGATGGAGGAGATCCCTTCGCTGG
>ML819861.1:7457-22452 GCA_009831015.1 Picea engelmannii | reverse complement strand
AATGTATTAATTAATTTAAACATTAATACATTATAAATGAACACATTGCTAAAATATAAATACACTAATAAAATAATACATTAATAATATATTAAATACATCAATAAATACATTTAATCCATTAAAGAATATATTATTAAATTTTAATACATTAATAAAGTATTAATATACTAATAAAGTAATACATTAATAAAACATTAATACATTGATGTTAATGCATTTAGTAAGATATTATTAAATTTTAATGCATTAACAATACTTTATTACATCAGTGTAATCTACAAATTAAAGTTTTAATACATTAATAATTCAATGTATTAGTTAATTGTTACATTAATACATTATTAGTGTATTAATAATATATTGACCTTAATGTATTTAGTTTAATATTAATAAAATATAGTACATTAACAATACATTATTGTAATCTAATGTATAAATTAAAATATTAATAGAGTAATAATGTAATGTATTAGTTAATTAGTACATAATATCAATACAATAATAAAGTAATACATTAATAATATATTTGTTATGGTATGACTATGAACCACATTAATAAAATAATTTTTAATGTAATGTATTAATTAAATTAATTAATGCATTAATAAATTTTTAATAAATACATTACTAAAACATTAATAATACACTAATAATGTATTAATACATTAATGTATAATGTAACATATTAAATTATTAATACATTAATAACACATTATTAAAATACTAATACACTAATAAATACATTATTAAAGTAGTAATACCTTAATAAATACATTATTAAAGTAGTAATATATTAATAATACTTTAATATTATTAAAGTATTGATACATTCATACATTAATTGACAATGACCATGGTTTCTTATGGTTGACCATGACCATGGTTAACTTTGGTGGACCTTTGTTGTGTTTGGGAACGAAAGGTTCATTATGGTTCATCGTGGTTGTCCCTCACCATGGTTGGTTGTGGTTGACCATGACCATGGTTAACTATGGTTGATTGGGGTTTATTATGGTCGACCATGCCCATGGATGACCTTCCTTGACCATGTTGATATCATTATGTTGGGTCAAGTTGATTATGTTTAACCATAGTGTGACATCCCCAAAAAATAAAATATTTTTTATGTGCTGGAAATTTATTTCCATTTTTGGCAAATTCGAATCTGGAAAATTTTTGCCATTTATGGAAATTTCAAATTTCGAATTTAATAATTGTTTTTAATTATTGTCACTGTTGGGAAGATATTTGTTTGGACTCAACTAACTATTTGACTATGACACTTGTATCACAATAGAATATTTATATTAATTGCAGGGGGACAAATGGAACAACCATGTTAAAATCAACTGACCATGACTCCATGAGTGGGGAACATGTTGGAATTGCCTCTAGGATGATTATGAGAAGTGGAAAATTAGAGATTTGGCCACTGGTAGCCCCTGAAAATCAGGGATTAAGAGAGCTGCGAAAATCCCCAAAGGAGGGAAAAAGACCCAGGCAAAAATTGATAAATAGAATATGCGAGGAGGCAGGACGTTGCCAAGTATGCTGGGGAAAATATTTTTGAGATCTCTTGTTGTTATGAGCACCGTTGAGTAAGTGTGAGGTAAGAGGAGCCTACTGAAACATATTTGTCTTATTGTTATGAGCACTGTTGAGTAAGTGTGAGGCAAGAGCATAATTGTTGGAATTGAAGGACATTGCTGAGGAGAAGTTTCCAAGTTCACCCTCATGGATTCATGGTCAGGCTAGGGGGTGAATCGGGCAAGTGATTTTGGCTGCCCTGTTCTACGATTGGGAGGAATGTGGTTGTTCCCTTTGTCATCCCGTGGATTTGATTCAAATATATTGATCTACCCCTCTCTATTATGAATGGCTACATGTTTTATCCAATGTCATGTATCTATTAAATCTGATCTGGAATAGTTTCTATTCTCTGTTTGAATGATTTGATATCTGATGCATTATATTTAATTAGATCGGAACTGTAACGATGTAAATTTTCTATTCGAATGTTTTTAACGATGTTGTATTAAATCCGAACTGGAATAATTTACATTCTTGTCTGAATGATTTTTTTGATGCATTGTACTTGATTAAAATGAAACTGTAACGATTCCCATTTTTTGTTCGTTATGAGGAATATATGTGATGGAAATCCGTATATATATAGTTGTAATACGTCTGTTGGAATATCCACACCTATCTGCCGAATTACAATTATTTGTTGTGGAAGATGAACACCTTTCGTAGTTATAATCTATCTGTCGTTGCAAAGTTCATAATAAACATCCAGACTCGAGAAAATTGTTCCTCCTGTGAGTAAAATGCTATATGGATCCACCTGTAATTTATATTTATATAAGTAAGTAAGGAAAGGAGGGAATTAACGTCAATAGGGAAGGTCCTCTCTATGGTTAAAACCCCAGGAAACCAAACTCAGATCCCTCGGAACATCAATTATAATTACCAAACTCTGAGGGAATGATATTCTTATTCCTGTATTTACCGAGATGTACAGATCTAGTACTGTTGATGTTTAATGCAATGGTTAGAAGAGGCTCTAAGTGACCATAATAGGAGTTACCTTTTACAGAAACTGTTACCCTATTGTACCCCTTTTATAGATTATATGCGTATAAAATTCAGAAGTTAGATTTTTGGAATTCTGATAGGTAAACGGATATGGAATCCTTCTACACCTACTGTTTCATAGAACGAAAGAAAGAATACTAGTACAAGGAAAAAATCTTAGAATTATGAAAATAATGTGAATTTCAGCATTAGGGACTTGTTGGTTACATTTATGCAAAGTTCCCTTGCTTTTCCAAACCCCGAAATCCCGAAGTGTTGGTCCCACACCCTTTCACCTTTCGGAATTCGGGAGTTCTTGTGTGTTGTTGTTTGGCATTTGAAACCCCGAAACCCCGAATCCCAAAATCTTGAAGTGTTAGTCCCACATCCTTTCACCTTTTCAGAATTCGAGAGTTGTTGTGTGTTGTTGTTTGGAATTTTAAACCCTGAAACCCCGAACCCCGAAATCCCGAAATGTTAGTTCCTTTCTTTTTCGCAATTCGGGAATGGTTGTATGTTGGATGTTTGGCTATGAAAACCGTGAAACCACGAACCCTGAAATCCCAAAATGCGGGTCTCACCTTTCCTTTTTCGCATTTCGGAAGTTTGTTTATATTAATGTTGAACAATGGAACTCGCGAAGTTCCGAACCCTGAAATCCTGAAAAGCGAGACCCACTTTTCCTTTTTCTCATTTCAGAGGTTTGTATATGTTGTTTTTTGGGGCACTCGCACTCGCGAAATCTTGAACTCCGAAATCTCGAAGTGCTAGTCACTTTTCGCAATTTCGGGAGTTGTCATGTGTTGTTGTTTGGCTTCTATACTCGCGAAATCCCGAAGTGCTAGACACTTTTCGCAATTTCAGGAGTTGTTGTGTGTGATGTTTGGCGTCTATACTCGCGAAAGCCTGAACCCCGAAACCCCGAAGGGCTGGGTCCACAATCTTCCCACTTTTTTTTCGTTTTCGGCAAAAATAGCATGGCCCTTTTTTTTGTTTTGTGTGTGTCTAGCATTGAAAAATCGTCGAAACCCGATTATTTGTTGTTTTTGCACAAACTGTAGGAGCATAACAGGGAACGTCGGCGAATCTTCCTTCCGATTAGAGGTATGGAAGTAACAGACTTGTTTTATAAGTCGCTTGCATGGTTAAGTCTATACTGGTGTTATAGGCATCAACAGATAAGAAAATAATGATAAAATTTACAAGACTTTAAATAAAATTGGAAGTCAGGAGTACACATTTATTGTATCGTCGAGTAGGAAGCTTTAAGTTGCATAGTAAAGACAGTCAACAACAGTAAGGTCTCTAATAAAATTTCAGACTCAAACTTTATAAAAGAAGACTTAATTGCTTGAATCTCGAAACCATGCAAAGATAATTGTACCCAAAAAAAAAAAAAATTGACAGTTTTTGAGGTACATTACACATAGTTTACTATGGCACTAGTACATTGCAATGTTGATCATGGTTTGTTCGTCACATTGCGACATCAAGTTTTGTTTGTCACATTGTGACATAAGATTTTGTTCATCACATGAGATTGTAATTTTTTGTTCATCAAATTATGATGACGGGTATTTATTTGTCCCATTGTGGTGTTGGAAAAGTTTTCTCATAGTCTCGCAATGGGTTATGTTAGTCACATTGTGACATCGTGAAATTTTCGTTTCATCGCAATGTTGGTCTATGTTTCTCACATTGCCACATTGGGTTCTATACATCACATTACAACAATGGGTTGTGTTTGTTCCATTGCGACGTTTAGAAATTTCTGTCGAAATGCAATGTTAGGATATGTGTGTAACATTGTTACGTGAGGACGTGCTCATCACATTGCAATGAGAGAGATATGTTTGCCACATTATGACGCATATTTATGTTTTCCAGATTATGATGAGAGGGTTATGTTCATGAGATCGCGGTGTTTGTATGTGTTTGTCACTTTGCGGCAACATGGCTATGTTCGTCACAGTGCAACGTTTTTATAGGTTAGTCACTTTGCAATGGAAAGACTATGTTCGTCACATTGTGATGCCAATTTAAGTTCAACACATTGTGATGGCAGGGCCATGTTCATCACATTGTTACATTTGTATATGTTCCTCACTTTGTGACGTTACTATGTTTGCGACAATAAGGCTATGTTCGACACATTGTGACAATAGTGTTATGTTCATCACATTTTGAAGTTTGTTTATATTCATCACATTGGGACGTATGTTTATATTCGTCACATTGTGATGACAGGGATATGTTCATCACATTGCAACGTTACTATGTTTAGTAGATTGCAATGTTACTATGTTCGACACATTCTAACATTTGGAAGTGTTTGTCACATTGCGACATCGGGATATGTATGTCACATTGCAACGTGAGGGAATGTTCATCACATTGCGATGATAGGTGATGCATGACACATTGCAACATCTCTTTATGTTTGACAAATTGCGACATTACTATCCATATTATGACCATATGGATATTATCGTCACATTGTGATGTTACTATGTTCAACGGAATGCGACGTTACTATGTCTGTCAGATTGTAATGTTACTATGTTTTTCATTGTGCCATGTTACTATGTACACGACATTGCAACATTACTATGTTGGTCACATTGTAATGTCTGGTTTTGTTCGTCATATTGCAATGACAGGGCTATGTTCATCACATTAGGACATATGTATATCTTCATCCCATTATGGAATTACTATGTTTTCCATGACAAGGCTATGTTCATCACAATACAACATTTGTTTATGTTTGTCGCATCGCGACGATAAGGCTATGTTCATCACATTCCGACATTACTATGTTTATTAGATTGAAACATTACTATGTTCAACACATTTCGATGTTTAGAAGTATTTGTGATATGTCAGGATATGTATGTCACATGAAATGTGAGGAAATGTGTTTCACATTGCGACAACAGGGAAATGGGTGACACATTGTGGCATCTATTTATGTTCGACAGATTGCAATGTTACTATCAATAGTGAGACAACATGGCTATTATCATCACATTGTGATGTTATTATGTTCAACAGATTGCAACGTTACTATGTTCGTTAGATTGCAACATTAAACTATGCTCGTCACTATGTGATGTTACTATGTTCAAGACATTGCAACATTACTATATTCATCACATTGTAACGTCTAGTTTTGTTCATCAGATTGCAATTTCAGGCATGTTTGTTGCTTGATAAGGTTGGTTTTTGTTCAACACATTAAGAAAATGAAGTTTTGCAAAGTTTTTTTTTTTTTTAATCTAACTACGAACGTTGAACTAATGTGATATACTATATAGAAGAAAAATATTATAAGTATTATTGCATAAAATTTGTATTTATTAAATATATTAATAAATACATTACCAATGTATTAATACATTAAAAGGTTAATAAAATATCAATACACTAATAAAGTAATACATTAAAACATTAATCAAGTATTAATACACTAATAAAGTAATACATTAAACTTAAGTAATGTATTTAATAATACATTATTAAAGTAATATTACATTATTTCTATAATGTATACATTAAAGTATTAATATAGTAATAAAATAATACATTATTAAAATAATAATACAATAATAAAGCATTAATACATTAATAAAGCATTATGATATAAATATACCATAATAAATGAAACCCTAACTAATAATACATCATTAAAATATTAATACATTATTACATAAATGTAATAATGTATTATTAATATGTAGTAATACATTATTATTATTATTATTAAACATTGATCTTTTATTTATTAAACATGATTAATATAATTATTATAAATTGTTTCATAGGTGTAGGACGGTCTGTGACAGAGTGTGCTGTTAAGGCGCCCGGGTGATTTTGAACGGCTTAGATGCCCCTAAGTCGATGTTTATTAACCACAGGTTAGTCCCATATATCACTCACAAACCAACAAGTAAAAAAAATATAATTATTATAAATTAATGGATTAATAAATCCATAAATATTACTAATACTATATATATATATATATATATATATATATATATATAATTAAAATATTTATCATAAATTAATAAAAACATATAAACATTGAAAATGAAAAATTATTATTAATTTGCATGGTTGCATGAAATATTAACTATCAATTTTTTCTTTTTGCTTACCCTAAATTTATCACAATTACTTTTTCCTCTCCTAAATTAATATTAATAGCAATTACTTTTTCTTCTCCTAAATTAATATTAATAGAAGACACATGTAATTCTTATAAAAAATTAGAGCGCCATCTCCTTTCAAATGCACCTGAGGATTAGTCATTGGACTTATGAATTATTATTGGCTACTAACACCCTAAACCCTAAAGCATTTAGGGTTATGAATTATTATTATTGACTACAAACACCTTAAAGCATTTTGTTGGAATCCCAAGATAGTGTGGTTCATTTTGTTGGAATCCCAAGATAGTGTGGTTTTTCTTTTATTTGAGTAGCTATTTTACTGCGCTTTTTTCTTTTATTCGATTAGCTATTCTACAAACACCTTAAAGCATTTCGTTGGAATCCCAAGAAACTGTGGTTTTTCTTTTATTTGATTAGCTATTCTACTACGGTTTTTCTTTTATTCGATTAGAAATTCTACTATGTCTTGAAATTAATTGTTTATTTTTTTGTGGCATTATTACTTCATACAAAAATGTTACAGTGCCTTCAAATATTTTTGAGAAACATATACAAAATATTACAGTGCATTCAAATTATTTGAGAACATTTTTAAACTAGTACAACAATATGATATTAAATTTGAAACAAAATGGTGGTTGTACTGATCCATATAAAATGAAAACATATTAGGTTTTATCGTTAGATCCAATACCTACCCATATAAAAGAAACCGAGAAAACCAATTTGTTCTAAAATCTCTCTTCCATAATGTAAAAAGTAAAAATAATTTATGTTCTAAAACAACAATTCTCAATGTTAAAATTAAAAATAATTTCTAACTCATGTTCATCGTTGCGAAACTTTGATTTACTCTCATCTTCAACTGTGATAAGGAAATCTTCCACTGTGATAAGGCAGACGAAATGCGATAACTCTAATTTATTAAATTACAATAAATTTCGCTAAAAATTACAATAAATTCCACGATAAATTACAATTTCACCATAAATTAAAGCAGAAGGAGTTGTTTCTTTGAGAATGGTGTCATTCTTCATAGTTAACCTTTTGAACATACAGGAAATCATAGGCATGGAAAGGAGTGGTGATGGTTCCCTTCTGCTCAAATTCATATTCCTCCTCGACTTTCTTGAGAAGCTTTTGGAGATCCCAGTGATTTGGCTTAGCAGTAAATCAATGGCTACACCGTTGTGACTACAACCAATTGCCAAAATAGTGAAAAACCCGAACCACAAAGGGCCCAAGGCAATGGCAACAGTTAACCCTAAAACAAAACAATTAAAAAAATAGGTTGCCAAAATAGTGACAACTCGCAATGAAAAAGAATTGGCCTCCCAAAAAATTATACCAAAGCATATAACAAACATTTGGCTCTATATTCATATGGGGGATCGAATCCATTTGTTGTAGAATGAAAGACATATGATTCCTGCAAGCAAATAAAAACTTAAGCCACGATTCTGATAAATATATACCCAATCTGTAAGTTTGTAACATATAGCTAGTCACTAATTAAATAACTGTAACCATTATTTCTCGACACATAGCAGAATTAGAAAGGCCACCCAAACCTGGCATCCAGGTTAACCACATCTGTTTTATGCGTTAATTGAAACACAACCATCGTGACATCCATTAGAACTTCTCTAAGATGACACCCATAAAAATAATGGACTGGTAAATAACATAAAGTGGCAATGAATAGTTAATATGACATTTAATAGTGGGAAAAGTAATTTTTTAATCATATTAAGTAAATGTAAAAAAGTAAATAAGGAAACCTACACATTCATAAATACAATGAAGTTATAAAATTAAATCAGATTTCTATGAAGAATATGCTAACATCTTTAATTATTAACCATAATATTGGTAAATAACATAACGTGGCAATAAATAGTTTTATACATATTAATTATTCCTAATAAGTAATGTGACATTTAATAGTGGGGAAAGTAATTTTTTAATCATATTAAGTAAATGTAAAAAAGTAAATAAGGAAACCTACACATTCATAAATACAATGAAGTTATAAAATTAAATCAGATTTCTATGAAGAATACGCTAACATCTTTAATTATTAACCATAATATTAGAATTTATAATTAAAAAATTAATTAATTCATCAATTCAAATAAGAGACACCTATCAACATAATTACTCATTCATAAATACAATGAAGTTATAAAATTAAATGAGATTTCTATGAAGAATATGCTAACATCTTTAATTATTAACCATAATATTGGTAAATAACATAACTTGGCAATGAATAGTTTTATACATATCAATTATTCCTAATAAGTAATGTGACATTTAATAGTGGGGAAAGTAATTTTTTAATCATATTAAGTAAATGTAAAAAAGTAAATAAAGAAACCTACACATTCATAAATACAATGAAGTTATAAAATTAAATCAGATTTCTATGAAGAATATGCTAACATCTTTAATTATTAACCATAATATTAGAATTTATAATTAAAAAATTAATTAATTCATCAATTCAAATAAGAGACACCTATCAACATATACCACTTTGTAGTGTACCCTTTTTCACTACCGAGGCTTTCAAACCTCTTCTAACCAATCTGTACATGGAATTTTACATAATTCGTACAGACATTATAAGCACATGCATTTAAACAATTAAACACACTTAAATCTCAGAGTAAAATATATAAGTTACTGCTACAATTAAACAAGCCATAGCATTCAACAGTAATTCATTTACACAGCGGAAAACATGATACACAAACAGCTGAGTCATGCAAAACATGATCAAAGCATAATTCAGATACTTATCTTTTAACAGCTGTAGAAATCACCAACCAAATGCAGGCCTTCCACGAACCTCCCAGCCGTAGACCGCACTGCTCCTCATCTCAACAGTGGGTCACCCCCGATCTGGGACTGAGCTCCACCCCAGGGCAAGGAATCCAGACTCAGGATGAGGTTATAGGGAATTCAGTCATACACAACCACCAGGAAGAAAGCTCTCCCAGGAATCTCCCACGCTTACTGCCCACAGACCCTCATTCCCCACATGCCTGTTCCACCCAAGGATAGTGCACCTTCTCTGTCACCTGGACAGTCCTTCGACTGCCAGTCTCCCTTACCTTGGGTTGCAGGAACAGACCGGACCGGAAGTCTCCGGGCTCTATGGCAGTTACAGGGTTCCTTCCAGGAGTTCTCTCCTTCCTCTGTGCACTCTCTCACCTGGAGGAGTCTCTCACAGGCCAACAAGCCTCACGCAGTCCAGTATTGCGTGGTCACAAAAACCCACCGGGAAAACAGACAGGAGCTATCCAGGAGGTTTAACAATGGCGGATGGTCTCATGGATTGGCTCCACCCATAGGCTCGGTGCTCAGACAGAGGATGTTTTCGGCCTTTCAGAATTCAACACACACAGGCTATTCCCGAAATCAACACAGACTATTTAATTTCCCATTCCAGAACAGAGGAATACACCAGTTTCCTCAGAGCCAAATACAGGCTTCCTCGAACCGGTTCGGGGATGGCAAATGGGTCTCACGGTCATGGCTTCGGGATAGAGAGGTACGGATTATTCAGAACAATCACAGGCTTTCCATCTCTCAGGGATGCACGAGGTATTATTTGCAGAGGTCGAGTTAATCGTACTGCTCAGAGCCTGTACACGCTCAGGCAGTCGGGTGGAGTGGAGAAGGATCCCCCTCATGGCTCATCTTGGTCGTTTTATCTGCATGCACCAGGGCTGACACTTGTCACCCTTGGAACTGCAAGCGTTCCATCATCCTGCATCCCTTTTGCACGCTTTTCCTTTCCAAAACTTAGGATAAATAGAAATGCACATGTCTCTTTTTGAAATAATATTAAAATATTATTTCTCAGGATTAAGCCCCCTAGGCTCAACACTTAGCCCCTTTCCCACCTTCCAGCCCCTAGTTCCTTGCCCACTCTGTGGATTCTCAGTCCCCTTTCACTCATTCATCGTGGTCGGTCTGCACCTGGCGGTGTTTATATTTTATTAAATATTTTGCATAAATACAAGTACAACAATAGGCTCCTGGCCTTCAAACACTTAGGCTTCCTGGCCTAACAACCACATAAGCCTTCCAGCTTATACAAAACTTGGCTCACCAGCCTATAGAACACATTTACAATTCATTGCATATATCACGATCTGTAAAGGGGCTCGTCCTTGGGGACACTACAATCCCCCTCCCCTTATTTTTGCACTGTCCTCAGTGCAACTTACACTGCCTCTGTGTGTCCTTCAAAATTTTCAGAAAGATGCGGGTACTCTGCCTGCATTACTTCTTCATGCTCCCATGTCGTGTCCTCAGGACCGTACCAGGTCCACTGGACCATTACAAGCTCTATATCTCGATTCCGGAGTTGTTTTCTTTTCCTGTCCAATATGCGTACAGGATGCACTTGCAGGACACCTTCTGGTTACACCTAGATCACAGTCCAATCGATAACATGATTAGTATCAGGTACATATTTCTTAAGCAGTGAAACATGAAACACATTATGTACAGTCATAGATGTGGGTAATGCAAGAATGTATGCAACTGGCCCAATCCTTTCCAGGATCTCATATGGCCCACAAAATCTTGCTGCCAACTTGGCGCAACTTCCCAATTTCAAGGAACTCCTGTTAGTTTTCACTTTCAAGAAAACATGGTCACCCACTTTGAATTCTCTATGGGTTATGTTACTATCAGCGTAACTTTTTTGCCTATCCTGGGCAGCTTTCAGATTCTGTTTGATTTTTATCATTTGATCTTCCATCTCTTTGAGTAGTTCAGGTCCAACTACTATTTTGTCAGCTGGATTATCCCAGCTCACTGGAGTGTTGCACTTTCTTCCATAAAGCGCTTCGAATGGGCTCATCTTTAGAGATGTATGATACCCATTATTGTAATGCAGGTTAGACCCATTTTCCATCGCCAAACCAGTTCGAGGAAGCCTGTATCTGGCTCTGAGGAAACTGGTGTATTCCTCTGTTTTGGAACGAGAAATTAAATAGTCTGTGTTGATTTCAGGAATAGCCTGTGTGTGTTGAATTCTGAAAAGCCAAAAACATCCTCTGTCTGAGCGCCGAGCCTATTTGTGGAGCCAATCCGTGAGACCATCTGCCATTGTTAAACCTGCTGGATAACTCGTGTATGTTTTCCCCGTGGGTTGTTGTGACCATGTAGTACTGGACTGTGTGAGGCTTGTTGGCCTGTGAGCGACTCCTTCAGGTGAGAGAGTGCGTAGAGGAAGGAGAGAACTCCTAGAAGGAACCCTGTAGCTGCCATAGAGCCCGAAGAAAGCGTGCAAAAGGGATGCAGGCTAATGGAACGCATGCAGTTCCAAGGGTGACAATTGTCATCCCTGGTGCATGCAGATAAAACGACCAAGATGAGCCGTGAGGGGGATCCTTCTTAATTCCACCCGACTGCCTGAGCATGTACAGGCTCTGAGCAGTATGATTAACTCGACCTCTGCAAAGAATACCTCGTGCGTCCCTGAGAGCTGGAAAGCATGTGATTGTTCTGAATAATCCGTACCTCTCTGTCCCAAAGACGTGACCGTGAGACCCATTTTCCATCGCCGAACCAGTTCGAGGAAGCCTGTATCTGGCTCTGAGGAAACTGGTGTATTCCTTTGTTCTGGAACGGGAAATTAAATAGTCTGTGTTGATTTCGGGAATAGCCTGTGTGTGTGTTGAATTCTGAAAGGCCGAAACATCCTCTATCTGAGCGTCGAGCCTATGTGTGGAGCCAATCCGTGAGACCATCTGCCCTTGTTAAACCTGATGGATAGCTCATGTCTGTTTTCCTTGTGGGTTGTTGTGACCATGAAGTACTGGACTGCGTGAGGCTTGTTGGCCTGTGAGCGACTCCTCCAGGTGAGAGAGTGCATAGAGGAAGGAGAGAACTCCTGGAAGGAACCCTGTAGCTGCCATAGAGCCCGGAGACTTCCGGTCTGGTCTATTCCTGCAACCCAAGGTAACGGAGACTGGCAGCCGAAGGACTGTCCAGGTGACAGAGAAGGTGCACTCTCCTGGGGTGGAACAGGCATGTGGGGAATGAGGGTTTGTGGGAAGTGAGCGTGGGAGATTCCTGGGAGAGCTTTCTTCCTGGTGGTTGTGTATGACTGAATTCCCTGTAACCTCAGCCTGAGTCTGGATTCCTTGCCCTGGGGTGGATCTCAGTCCCAGCTCGGGGGTGACCCACTGTTGAGTTGAGGAGCAGTGCGGTCTACGGCTGGGAGGTTCGTGGAAGGCCTGCATTTGGTTGGTGATTTCTTGATCTAAAAATGAAGAAGACTTGAAAAACTTGAATAATTATTGCAAGTAAAATGTTATGTGTTTAATGCAACCGTATCAATTTGCAACACATAAATTAAGGATTACTTATGTAAAATTCACATAGACAGCAGCATAAAACATTGAACATTAGCACATAAACACAACAACTTGATAAAGGAGTTCACCCCTCTCCGGGTTACATCTCCTGGTCCATCTTCCAATGGATCATTATTATTAAATTGCTCAAAGTTCTAAAAAACATGCCTTACAATTCTCAAAATGACAAACCGACTGCTCCAATGGCTCCGCAGCGTCCCAAAACCCCTGTCTGGGCTCTTTCGGCACCTCAATCGGTCGGAAAATGAAGAAGATAGCCTCCTTGAAGTCTCTCTCTTCAACTTTGTTGTCTCTGGTTCTACAAATCGCGCCCTTGTGCTTCAAACCTGGCTCACACGCTCATTTAAGCGTAAAATCTTGGCACCGGACGCAACCGTGCCAATGGTGCAAACCGTAGGATGGTTAAGGCGCCTCCAGCCCCTAACCGCCTCGGCACTTGGTCATGTGGCTCATGCAACCAAAGGCTGAGAAAAATGGTGGTTAGTCGTTGTATAACTTTCGTGTAACCCCCGCGCGGTTAAACTACCAGTCGAAACAGATTACATATGCGCACATTTAAACTTTGGTATAGTTCAAACCCCGTGCGCGTTTTAATACATGGTTTATACCATATAACAATGCAATGTATTTGCAATACATTGCAACATAATACAATGCAAATGCGCGCCAAATGGTCGGGCCAATACATATGTTTTGGGTCATATGCGTTACAATGCGTCCACGGGTCGGGGCTTAGCCCCGGCACGACCCCCCTTTCCTTTTCAAACAAACATTAACTTTAAATAAATGTTTTACAACATAGTTGACAAGGAACAATTGGCGGAACTTTGGCTAGCGGAGAATTATAAAGTCGCTATAGTTGGGGGAGGTCTAGGGGTCGAACCCCATGGACTCCCCACATAATATTATATAGTCAATGAACAAAATGAAGGGGACACGTGGCGCCTCCAGATTGGGCCACGTGTCCTCATCCCATTTGTCAGCAATCCAGACACGTGTCAACACACAACTCGTCCACATCAACCAATAAAAAATGCTCCACGTCTTCCACCTGCCACGTCATCATGATGGTACGACCCTGCCACGTGGTTGTACGGACTGTACGGACAGGTACAGTCAACATCCCAAATTTTTGCCTATTTGGCTTGGCGGACAGATCGTGATATCTCCTCCATACGGACTCCGTTTGCAAAAGTAAATATACCGCCGGAATCAGGAAGACGAGACGGACGCAATGGCACTGTTTTCGTCACATTTCGAGCACTTGTAAAATTGAGCAAAATTTGATCCCGTGATCATTTCTACAGTTGTTAAAAGATAAGTATCTGAACTATGCTTTGATCATGTTTTGCATGACTGAGTTGTTTATGTATCATGTTTTCCGCTGTGTAAATGAATTACTATTGAATGCTATGGATTCTTTAATTGTAGCAGTAACTTATATATTTTACTCTGAGATTTAAGTGTGTTTAATTGTTTAAATGCATGTGCTTATAATGTCTGTACGAATTATGTAAAATTCCGTGTACAGATTGGTTAGAAGATGACGTTGGCCACTCTTGAATGGCCTGTACGTCCTCAGGATCCACAACGATCCCTTCTTCAGAAATAATGTGTCCCAAGTAATGGATCTGCTTTTGGTAAAATGAGCACTTGCTCAGTTTTGCGTAAAGTTGGTGTTCTCTCAACACTTGCAGCACCATTCTAAGATGTTGTTCGTGTTCTTCCTCTATCTTGGAATACACCAAAAGGAAGAATACGTAGGATAAACATGTATTATATATAACTCATGACTAATAGCTAATGAAAGACAGAATATTCAGGTAATAATTATTA
>ML819860.1:104043-115913 GCA_009831015.1 Picea engelmannii | reverse complement strand
TCCATTTTCTTCGTCTCCTCCTCTTAGCGAGCCAGATCCATTTTCTTCAGAGGCGTTGTCCTCCTCATCAGTCTCTATATTATGGACTTCTTCCTTCTTTTTCTTATTATTTGTCCCACTGGATTGTCCAACATGTTCAACCCGAGTGACTAGGGGGCTTCCTATGATGTCAGTTTCAGAGAGTTTTGCATCAGCAACAGGTACAAGGAACTCCTCTATCCATTCCTTCGTGATCTTCTCCATGTCTTCATCTGTCAACTTGTAATATGATTGTAGCTCTTCCTTTCTCTCATCTCTGCGCGTAATGATATAGATAAAATGTGGATCTACGTGGAACTTGGTTATCGGTCTGTACTGGTGCAAGGTGTGTGGTGTCATGCACAAGAATGACTCGATGGAAACCTTTAGTTGTTGATAATACGCATGGAACAAAGCGTTGGACTTCCACTGCTTCGACATGTTGTTGGTGTACCACAAGGTAGAAAACCTAGCGGCCAACGACTATGACGGTTCAATCTCTAGAAAGGTGGCTCCTTCAGGCATTTGCCAAGCGACAAATGCAATCAACACGATCATCCAGCTAAAGTGGAATTCGTATCCCTGATCCTGAGCTTCGCGGTAGTCTTTCTCGAGTTCATTGAAGAAGTAACTCACCCAATTCATTTGCATGCCCTCCACACATTTTCCTGCAAGGTCCACCATGAACCCAGTGACCTGTGTGGGGCGGTTCTTTCTTACGATCTTACCATCTATGAATTGGAAAATGAGGCGCATTGTGTCATTATGGATAGAGGCTGCCTTGTAGCCTCGCTTTCCCTTTTCAACTTCATCGTAAGCCTCCTTGATGTGTTGTGCCAGGGAGCAGTCTGAGGCCTTCCCTAGGTAAAACTGTTGAGGGTCGGGTCCCTTCATGGTTAATACTGTAATCAAGTGGATCAGCATCGGATCCATAGTAATCCTCCAGTCAAGCCACAGGTATCCTCCATCGTAACACGAAAAGAGGAGTTTAACACAAGCGTTAACCTCCCGGTGACGACCAAAATGGGGAATCTTCATCATATTTAGCACAGTGGACTGAGCCAACTCCTTAATCCATGGCTGAGAGACCAGGCGAGGCTTCTTCCCAGTTTTCTTCTTCAAGTATCGATGGGGTGTGAGCATAGCATAGTTCTATCTATCGTCGAGATGGAAGTCATTGTTCTTCAGTGGTGGGATCTGTCCTAACTGACTCCCAACTACGTGTATTCCTTTCGGGATGTATGTGGTGATCAGGGTGTACTCATAGTCTCGTGGGATGTTGTCGCGGTTAACCGCTCTAGCCAAAGGTGGGATATAGTCTGGTAAGATTGACAAGATCTGCTTCGCATTATCCAGATCGACGCTATGATTACTTCATTGCTCGGTCGCAGGGTTGACATGGCCAGAAAATCATCCAGTTGAAGGGGAAGCTTGCAATCCCCTAGTCAACGACACCTATACTCCTTCAAATAATGGTTTATCAGCCATCAGCTTCTTGAGGACTTCCTCGACAGACTTCTCTAATGCACTAGGTTCTCCCAACATTCTCATTGTTAAACATACAGGCCGGGGTAGGCGAACGGATAAGCGAGGTAAACAAATGGGCAGCGACGTCTAGTTTATGATAAAACAACTCGACACACAATCAATTCTCTGTTAGCTCAGTTAATCAAGGGTGGAAAAAAGTGGTCCCAACACAGCGTCCGATGGGTTAAATAAGCAGGGCCCCGTAACGTATTCTTCCAACGGGCAGGAATGCTTCCATCAATGTGAATCTGTCTGTTATGGCGTGGTCTCAACGTCCCAAAAGCAGTCCATCCACCCATAAATGTGTTTCCTAGCCGTTCTGGAGGGTCATTCTAACGGCCAGGGAACCTCCAACGGTCATATAGATTCGTTGGGGTGAAGTCCCATTCTGCGTGGTCCTGCTATTTCGGTGAGGTTCAAATCCTACGAACCTACCTTCTGAAAGGTTCAAATCCTGTGAACCTGCCTCATGTGAGGTTCCAGTCTATGAAGTCTTCCATATGTTCTTTGTAGCTTCCTGTAGCTTTTCTAACTTGGATTTCTTTTTACTGAGCTTCCTTGCCTTCTTTCTTGTGATCTGAGTCTCTCTAATTGTTTATGGATTCCTCTTTCCATTATTATTCTTATCTTCTCCTAGAATGGTGACTTGTCACTGCTGATGTGTTCTCAAAGGGTTCAAAGTTAATATCCCTTCTCTTATTAATTCTAGGGTGGGTATTCTTCTTTCTTCCATGGATAGATCCTTCAAACCTTCTTCTGTTCTTTCAACCTCGACAACTAATTCTCTTGCCTTCTGTTGCTTCAAATTATCTTCTCGTTCTTCTATTAGTCGATCTATTTTTCTAGCTATGAAATCCCTTAGTTCTTGATTTTTCTTTTTGTAGCTTCTTCCTCTGCTTTCCTTCTAATACGATCTTTCTCAATCCAAGTCTTCCCTAGTAAAAGTGGGAAAGGAGCGTTGTTCTAAACAAACTTAATGACTTCAAATTCTTCTTTAGTCGATGTTCCATGAATAATAATAGGTACATTAGTAACTCTTCCACATAAGGTTATCATATTTCCCTTAACCAATCCTATCCTTCCCAATGAAGGTACCAAAATAGGCTTTCCCAAAGTTTCCCAAGTGTCTTCTGTCACAATATTCACTTGTGTTTCCTCATCCAAGACACAGTCTATGTCAAAGTCTCCTATTCTTGTACTTATGTGTTGTTTTACTTTCATGATCTCTGGTAAGCTGACATCTTTGTGATCATTCATTGTTTCTTTCAACTATGATAACATAGTCTGATCTTTCTCTAATTCTTTCTCTTTATGATTCTCTAACATGCTATTAGTCTCTTGACTTCCTTCATAGTTTCCTTGTCTCATGTTCATTCTTTCAACTTTAGCAATCATCCTTGGACAATCCTCAACTTCAGGACCAACAATTTTACAACAAAGACAAATAGGACATGTACCTGGGAATTCCTTAGCAAGATGTCTCGGTCTTCTGCAGTTATAACACAATGTCAATC
The DNA here is from genome assembly GCA_009831015.1 of Picea engelmannii. NCBI lineage: Eukaryota > Viridiplantae > Streptophyta > Pinopsida > Pinales > Pinaceae > Picea > Picea engelmannii. The sequence goes on along the minus strand of ML819860.1, from coordinate 112,854 downwards.
ATTTTTTTATTTTATATGTTCCCCAACCTCTTCTGTACTGCACACTAGGATCACAGTGTTGGACCTGCAATCTGCAAAAATTCTTTCTACGTTCCTGCATCCAATTATTAGTCCAAAAATTATTTCTATGCATGGGAATAAAATATCTTTCTTCATTTCTATTAGCTCTACTTAGATCAACTCTTTCTTCCAACTTCTCCCTAGCTTTCAGACTAGGACAAAATCTATTAAACATACTTAAATTCATGTTTTCAAAACAAAAAATTTCACTTATCTTACTCTTATCAAAGCACAAAGATTTACCTCTTTTAATATATTACCTCTTTTCTTCAGATCATACTTCTCTCTTAGCACAGAGCTTCGCAAGTCAAGTATATTACTGCGCACTTCAGCAGCAGATCTACGCACGTAGCTTCTCTTTTATTTACTTCATTTCCCAGCAATCACAGTTTCAAGTATCGAAAACGGAACCATTTGTTAGCGCAGGGGAAAACCCAGGGTTCAACACTTCAATAACTGATCCAGGTGGATATCGGTGGCCACCCACCTTCTTCAACTGGCTCAAAACAATTTTCTAGCAATTTTGGTAATTTACTATTTTTAGCAGTTTTTCGGGTCCTAAACTTCTGGAGTCGTTTTGAGGCCCTAAACGATGTTTTTTGAGAAAATGGGGAGAAACATGGATTGTAGAACAATGTTTCTCACACAAAACTTGTATTCCTCAGATATATCTTTCCAACGATACATCGTGTGCCCCAAAGGGAGATCGTATGCCAAAGTTATGCCCCTGGGAAGTTGACGTATCAACTACCCCCATCGGGGCCCGCAAACCTTTTGGATGTTCATCTTCTGGGGTTAGGGTTTTGGATTTTCATTATGTTAAAAAGGCCCTTAGAACCTCATTGTAATAATCATCTTCTTGCGAATGCGAGTATCCATAACATCTCTTCTCATAGATAAGCTGCCACCATTCTAGCGAGTCTTTCACTCTGTACTTTTACAGTCTCTGTACATTTATTTCATTAATATAAATCGTGTATCACTGTATATCTGTGAATCTTGTTTTATTTCCGTTATATCTATGTTATATTGTTGTCTCTCTTGCAATATCTCTAAATATTTGTGTGTTATATCTCCGCTCTCATTTTGTGCCGAAAATAATCTAGATCAATGGTATTAGAGCAGGCTACTCTTGATCATTTTTCAGTGCATGTCCCCGACGAGATCCGAGTATAGCAAGTTGGGTCTCGGGTTTATCTCTCTCAAGGAAAATCGTTCTCGCACACCCAAGAAACCCTCAATGGCGGAAGAAAAGAAAAATGATGGAGAAGACGATCCTATAAGTCTGTTGCTTGAGCAAGGTCTCACGTGACAAAGGGACGAAATGATGGAGAATTTTTCCCACATTCTTAAATGCCTCCTAATATCATCAGGCACATCTTCATCAAGAAACCACTTTGGAGGCACCTCACCTTTTAAGGTATAGGTCAATTTTGATATTCTTATATTTGAAATTCAGATAGATGCAGATGCCCTAGATAAATGGTTAAATCTGTTAGAAGGTTATTTCTCTGTTCACAATTTTTTCGACAGAGAAAAGGTCATCCTCGTGCTCCTTAAAGCTCTCCCCCATGTCAAACGTTGGTGGGAAACTTACTGGGAGAAAAGTTCCACAAAGGAGTGTTGAATATATGGGGTCGAGCTCACTTGGGATGTTTTTGTGGATGTGGTAAAAGAATAGTATTACCTTGTTAGCAACTATGAGGACCAGTACATGAGATGGACCACACTGCGACAAGAGAGGGGCCAAGCAGTTTCGGAGTTCACCAATACCTTCCATACCTTGCGCACCAAGCTGGGTATCAAGGACTCTGAACAACATTTGGTTCTGAAATACCGTGGGGCTCTTAATAGATACATCCAAACTGAAATGGATTTCTTGGACATCTCATCGCTCGGTTCTGCTTATCGTTATGTTGTTAAAATCGAGCAGAAGTTTAAGCACCAGAACAAACGGGAGTTCGGATATGAAGATCCATGACAACCAAAGTATGACAAAGACAGCCCTAACAAACAACTTCCTGAAAACCAATCTAAGCCACAAGAAAAGAAGGGTCATGCGAAGACAAAGAAGGACACCGGAAAATGGTGTGATTTCCACAAAATCCCATTGCACAACACCGATGAATGTAGCTCAAAACGATCATTGGTGGCCGGGATCAAAGACAAGGAGCCGAACCCTGATTCAGAATTTGATTATGAGAATACTAGTAAAAGACAGATCATCGACCCCAATGCTATTGTCGCGACCGCATCAATTCAACCAGAAGAACCAACAGATTCTGAAGAGGGGGAGCACCTTTTTCATTAACAGATGTGGGTGAAGGGGACCCCGTTGTATTTTATTATTGATAGCGGAAGCTAGAAGAACCTCATCTTAGCAGATTTTGTCGAACAGTTGGGATTGTCAACAACACCACACCTGCATCCATACAACATCGGGTGGCTTCGCCAAGGACAAGATCTTCGTGTCAGCCAACAGTTTCGATTGTCATATGACATCCAACCCTTCAAGGATGAGGTATTATGTGATGTTGCCCCATCGGATGTTTGTGATGTTTTGTTGGGCCAGCCATATATGTGGAAGCCCCATGTTATTTATGAGTCTCGACCCCGTAGTGTCATTGTTACTTTGGGGAGTCATCTCTACAGAATACCAAAGGTAATTCCGACTATTGTTCCACCTAAAAAGTGTTGCAAGGTAGTATCTCATACTACAAAATTCATCTTCTTTACAATCTGTTCAAAAGGGGAACAAAAGGACACTGCAACCGCTACAACCTCGCCCCAAGCACCTTCTATCCAACAGAAGCAGGTTGATAAGGTTGCAGAAAAGCACAAAGATTCCTTCTGCACATAGTCATCTCATGTGGCCAGATTGGTTAAAAAGTTCCAACCCTTCCAGCCATAGGTTTGTGACAACCTTCAACAAACCAAGCAGCTCGACGTCTCTAGCAAGGCAAGCAGATCACCAAGATTCAGATTCAACAATCGCCTTCCCCTCTCCCTCGGGAACTCAACTCAATGGAGACCATTGCTTTCTAAGGAGGGAGGATTGATCCAGGTGGATATCGGTGGCCACCCATCTTCTCCAACTGGCTCAAAACAATTTTCTAACAATTTTGGTCATTTACTATTTTTAGCAGTTTTCGGGTCCTAAACTTCTGGAGCCGTTTTGAGGCCCTAAACGATGTTTTTTGAGAAAACAGGGATAGATCTTTCCAATAAGCTACCATGTGCCCCAAACGGGGATCGTATGCCAAATTTACGCCCCTGGGAAGTTGACGTATCAACTACCCCCATCAGGGCCCGCAAACCTTTTGGATGTTCATCTTTCGGGGTTAGGGTTTTGGATTTTCCTTATGTTAAAAATGCCCTTAGAGCCTCATTGTAATAATCATCTTCTTGCGAATGCAAGTAGCCGTCACATCTCTTCTCAAAGATAATATGCCACCATTCTAGCGAGTCTTTTACTCTGAACTTTTATAGTCTCTGTACATTTATTTCATTAATAGAAATCATGTATTACTATATATCTATGACTCTTGTTTTATTTCCGCTATATCTCTATTATATTGTTGTCTCTCTTGAAATATCTCTAAATATTAATGTGTTATATCTCCACTCTCATTTCGTGCAGAAAATAATCTAGATCAATAATGCACCAACAAAACCCTAACTACCAGCCCTTTCAACAACACCTGTGAAGCAGGAAAAGTCTCACTCGAGGTAGAGGCAAGGGGGGTTACAGGACTTAGGTGTTTGTAACCAAGTTGGGACACAGATATGTGATAATAACACTTCGCAGAGTATTCTAGCAACACTTAGAAGGTGATATGCATTAGTTCATTAGCTTTATTAACATCACAGAACAAACCCTAATATGGATCGGTGCTGTAACAACAAATATTAAGAATTTCTACCACTTAGCACATAGCATTGAGTTAGATCTAACATTCATTCATCTTTAAGTAAAGCACTAAGCATCAACAGGTCTATCTATCATGCATTATAATCAAGGCACTAAGAAAATCAATCACATGAATAACACAACACAAAGAAAACTAAAGACGCAATATATATGTGGTTCACTCCAGTGTGGGGCTACGTCCACCAACTGCTTCGTCTTATTTATTATTCTTCAATGTTTTACATTCAGTTTCTCTTTTGCACTAAACCACAGAGCCAAGCTTCGCACCAGACATGAGATCTGTGCACTGAGCACCAGATCCTCCTTCCCAAAACTAGGTCAAGGCACATAGCCAACTTCTTTATTCAACACAGAGCCTTACATAAACATTTTGTTGCACAAAGTAACTCATAACTACTTTCACTTAGCCTCTTCCCACTATCCCCTACTCTTCTACAATACATTCTTACTTATACTTTTACAATAACTTATAATAAGGCCTAATCATGGGTAACCCCATGGGCCGACATCCCACAATCCATTACAAAAACCCTAAGGAACCCCTTGTTGAGTCCACATAGCCCACAAAATCGGTCAAATCCACGATCTCAGCTCTGCCCAAGCGTTGCATCTTCGGTTAGCATGTTGAAGTCCAAAATTGGTCCAAACTTGACCAAGGTTTCCTCAAAACTTGGTTGAGGGCCAACAGTTGGCTGTGGGCAGGAGGACGGGCGGTCAGGCAGTCAGAGCTGCGGAGAGCGGGTCTTAGAGCTGCAGGTAAGTTTAATTTCTATAAATTTAAATTTAAATAAATTAAGTTTCCTTAAATTTGATTTTAATTAAATTTAATTTATGTAATTTAATTTAAGTCACATCCCACAGGTTGTGACTTCGTCGTGTGGGGCCAACCCTGTGGCCAAGCCATGATCATGCCAACGCTTTGGCCACAAGTCTACCCCCCCATGGCTAAGTCACAGCCCGTGGACTATGACTTGGCCGTGGGGGGCCAAGCCAGTGGCCAAGCCGCGAGGATCATTTTTGAAAATATTTAATGATGTCAAAGACTCTATCATTTTTGCAAACATTTAATGATACAAACTTTGAAAAAATTTAGTGTTATATTTGTCATTAACACTTATATGCTTTATTCTGGTATTAGAATTTCTTGTATTTAAAATTTAGTGTTATTCTGGTATTTGTTAGAATTTCTCGTATTATTCTGGTATTTTCTCCTTTTTTATAGTTTTATTTCCTTATAGGAGTAGGAAAAATTCTACATTCAGAGTACAAGAAAGAAAGGCAGCATATAGAATATTTTAAGCTTTGCTCCCTTCTATTTTTCATTGCTTCCTTTTCCACTATGATGTTGTTATTGTCTTCTCGGAATATGAGATCTTATTGCAACAGAGATACGAGATCCTTTCAATTGTTGTTCCATTTAGATTATTGATATTGCAGACTTTGTTGGCATGCAGAATTTTATTATTGGATAGTTCAGATTTTTGAAGTCTTGCTTCATCCTGAACAAGCAATATTGGAGACCAGAAAGTGACTTAGCCTCCTAAATACAAATTTAAAAATTTCCCATGAACCAAAGGTCAACATACCCATAAAAAAAAATTACAGCAAAACAATATCATTTACTCATGTATCTACAACATTTATACAAACATAGAAAATCCTAACTACAAAATCTTTGACAACTATTTATGATTTTCAAATAAATTAGAATTATTTTTTTTAAATGAATAGATCATTTTTCCACTCAATTTAATTGGTTGATAAGTTTGAAAAATAACAATCAATTTGTTAATATATCTTTTTCAACTAATTAACTTTTATTTCAATATTTTATTAATAATTACTACTATCATAAGATTATATATATAACCACAATTTGGACTAGTAAACCAATCATGGAAATGGAGCATTCACATAAACCATGATTTCCAAGAGAATGATGCCAAAATCCATCTTAGAAGCTAGTGCATTAAATATTTGAAACATTAATTTTCTTGCATGACAAAACATGTCCCTTCATCATTAAATTGGGTGATTAAGGTTATTTAAGTATTTTACTGTGTTTTAATGTTTTACTTTGCTTTGGTTTTCATGTTTTCTTATTTATGTTTTTTACTGGCTTCATTCTCAGTTCCCTTACGAGATGTCACTTGGATGGTGAGTATGATGCCTTGGGTAAGTGGAACCTGGCCTTACCAGTTGTCTAGTGTCGTCCAACGTTGACCAGATGTCAATTCTAAATTAAATTCAAAGTTGCCATTTGTTATATTTTTCATTAACACTTGAAGTTACATAACATTGATAGGTAAGACATGTGCTTGGTGATGATGCAATGAGGTTGCATAACAGTGATTTATGAATTATTTACTTTTAGTTAGCTTTCTTTTAATTTCAAATAGATAAGTATGTAGAGACATTTGAAATTGTGTTTCTTTGTTAGAGAAATTTGATTTTTTTTTAAACAAAAATTATTATAATTCAGTTTTCAATAAATAATGAGGGCAATTATTACCGGTTTCTATCCTCGAATGTGGGTTGATTGATTATCGTTATAACTATCTATTGGTCCGTAAGAAGGTAGACTTCAACTCCTCCCAAATACCTTTGGATCTTGAGTTATTAACCTGTTTCCTTATATAAAAAATAAATAAAAATTCTTAGTCAATCAAAAGCAGTTTTAAGTCTAGATTAATTGTCAGCCATTGACCATGCCTGTCATCTTTAATTTAATTTCTGTAAATTAAATTAATTGAAGAATATGTAAATTTATTTTTTGTAAATTGCCTTTACAGAAAGAGTCTTCATTTTAGATAGAAAGAGGCATTCACCAACCTAAATAAAATTGGAAGAAAAGGAATGCATTGATGATGAAGAATTTGCATTAATAGAACACTCAACAAATAGAAACAAACTTTGAAACATAGAGAGTATATTCACTAAAGTCATTCCCTCAACCTCCATAATAGATACACCGAAATATGTAACAAACACTTTGCATTGATAGAGAAACTGATAAAATACGTCAATATTTCATGTCAAAGCCTCATTTACAAAGCTAGAAGAAAGAACAATTTTAAAATCTACAAAATATCATGTACAACAGATAGAAATAAACCTTGAAACACGGGGAAAATGTCCACTGCACTTATTCCCACAACTAAAATATGTTACAGTACTTTGCACTGTAACAAAAAGACACAAGCAATGAACATTTCATGTCAATGTCTCATTTAAAGAACGATAAGAAATAACAAATTTAAATCCAAATGTCTAACTCCAATGCCATGGTCTGAGATACCAATTATGATTCCTCCAAAAGTCAAGCTAGCTTCCATTTTCAACAAAGAAGGGCTTAAAAGTATGAAGACTTAGAAATAGAACAAAATTAACGATACCCAAGAAAACTGATAAGAACACAACGAAAACCTCATAGCAGAAATACAATTTCAACTTGCATCTTCATTCAAGAAAGTAAAAAATGCAATTTGAACTTACATCTCCATTTATAAAGTCAAACGCTTCAACAACTCTTTTGATTAGTGGCCTATACCTTAGACTCAGACTCTACACTCTTAACTATATTGTAATATTCACATAGCTCATATGGGTAAGATATGAAGTTGATTCCATTGCTTTAGCTCTCTCTTAATCAGAGTAAGTAAAACCCATATGTATTGGATAATATGTTAGGGTCCTAACCCACACATAGGTAGATCAATATATTTGGATGTAATAAAGGTCAATATTAATAAGGCCTTTCAATAAAATAGAATAAGGCGGATGTAAGAAGACCTAATAGAAGCTTCTGCTTCTNTAATAAGGCCTTTCAATAAAATAGAATAAGGCGGATGTAAGAAGACCTAATAGAAGCTTCCGCTTCTAGAAGGATCTTCCTCTAGATGCTTCTCTTGATAGACATATTTAGTATAAATAAGGGTCAAGGGTATGAAAACCATAGCTTGGAGATTATTGTAACAGAGCACTGCTCGACTGGAGGTTTCCCCCTCGAAGAGGCCCGTGAACATTGCTTTATGAATCAAAGTGCTATTTATGTTGTTCTTATATCATTTATGTGTTATTGTGGAGATTATACTGGTTATATTACTGTTATTCTGCCATTTCTAGAATTTTATTTATGTTCTGCATACTTTTTATATCTGGTATCTTGCAAGTGGTATCAGAGCACTTTCCTTGGCAGAAATTGTGGGAATTTTTTTTCCAGGGTAGAGATGTATTCCGACGTCTTTAAGCCACAGAGATCTGTTGTTACATGCATAAACCCGCGGTTGAGGGATTCATACATGCAGGAAATACAAGTGGTTCTTAAGCGCACATATGTTGGCCACCCTTGTAACCCCTATTGGTACCCCTTTGAGTGGTAGTGCATTAGACAACACCTGTGTACGGATTGGCCTAAATTTCCTGAAGCCCTCTTTAGATAAACCTATCGGTCATCGGACTGCTATAGTGTCACCGAGAACAACACTCGGGAAGATACTCTAGTACTTGGGTAGTCAGGTAGTACAGCAAAGGGTACGGTCCTTAGTTAGTTCCCTGAGATATTGGGCCGAGTACTATTGTTGGACCCCACACGTATATCAGAGAGCTATAACACCGGGCAAACCCTTGTCTGTAGAACCCTTGAATACCTAACCCTTGGGGGACAGAAACATAAACAAATTAAAACAGACAAGATCTATTGTCACGCAACTGTGTTCAAGTTGCCAAGTAAATAGACATTTCTTTCTAGTTAGACATTTGGGGATTTCATCACTGCAGTATTCTTCAAACCGGAGTATAACTCCGCAGGTGTTAAAAAA
>ML819860.1:56934-83152 GCA_009831015.1 Picea engelmannii | reverse complement strand
TTTTTTTTTTAAACATTATAATCATAATTTTTAACATTATAATGATAGCACATAACCTAAAAGGTAAGTATACGCTAACAAAAAATAAAATAGAATAAAAAATAATTTAAATTATAATTATTTTCAATTGAAAATATTATATAAAATTTAATGAAAAAATATAAATTACTTTATTATATAAATATATTAATTATACTTAACAATAATGGTTTTATATTAAATTTTAATGATCATAAAAGAGAACTGTCATATAAGTCGATCTGAATATTCGGAGCACTCCACAGAATTTTATTTTATTTTGTTCTACTGAGTACATGGCCATGCGTCGTGCACAGATTCTGATTAAGGGATCTAGCGATGTCAAATCGACGGCTGCTTCCTTGATAAAGAGAACTACGAATCAATTGAGTAATTTAAATGCTAATACTTTCCGGTAAAAAATTGAAAAAAATCTCTCATCATTATTCATTTAATCGAGTGTGGTAAGATCAAGTTTCATGTATGGCCACAACAACTCATTTAAATGATCCACATAATTGGACTCATAAAAATGAAACACAATTTCAAGGAAGGATGCCAACAAAAATTTTAAAATTTTGAATAGATAAACTTGTATTTGAATAACTAAAGTTTGTAATTTGAAGACTTTCTTGAATATTGGATGTCAGAATTATTGTACATATATTGTATTTGCCACCTTATATACTGGGGCAAAAGATTTGTCTATAAGTCTGTATATACAAAAGATCAGATGTGATCTGGGTCAGATATAGTAGGTCATGCCAACTTGCAAAAGATTTCTGTGTGGAATCTCCAAAGCAGCTTGTCCCTTTCTGCAATTCCTCCTCAAAATGTCATATGCATAGTTCACTATGAATCTTTTGAACAACGATGAATCTTTGCTTGCAATAACCTCACTATCTCCCAGCAAATATACCACACCTGATTTCTTTGCATTTTCTAAGAAATCCAACTCCTCCTCGACGCTTTCCATGGTGCAGGCATCCATGACTGCATTTTCAGAGACCGCCCCAATATCAACTATACTCTCTCCACGGTCATAATTTCTCCCTTCACTCTCAGGTTGGTTATTCATATCATATGTGTATATGTTATCCGAAAGTATAAAGTCTTTCAGGAATTCCAGTAACTGGTTCTCAAACTCCACATTCCCAGTCCGTGTGTCCCTATACCCATACCTAGCAATGCATCTGTATATTTTTTGTTCTTTGGGACCAATACGGCGAAAGAGAAAGCGTTCTCCAGCTGGAACTGTATTCACAGGCAGATACTTGACACAGACGAATACAAGGACAGAATGTATGGCAGGGAGGTTTCTCACGAAATGTGCAAATATTGCTGGAACTCCTTGTGCTAGTTCTGTGTATAAAAGCCCAATCCCAGGAACTTTGGTCACACCCAAACTCGAACCCAGGCTTAACATGTATTCTGTTGACACCTTCTGCTCCACCTCATAGGCATATCTCTTTACATGGACATAATGCCACACATACATTACAAGTAACAATACTGCAGCAAAAGCTAATGGAAGGTATCCCCCTTGGGGAAACTTGTACAACACTGCTGAGAAGAATACCAATTCTATTGCCCCAAATACAATGACAAAGATTACCACCAGAAATAGATGAGTCTGCCATATTATAAGCATTACCAATGTGAGGAAGGCTGAAGTAACAATCATAACTCCAACAACCGCTATGCCTGCATCCAATTCACAAAAATGAGTATTTCTTTCTAATTAAATTTTTCATATCACCACTTGTTATAATATGAGTAATCATATTTACTAAATATTAAATAGTCAAAAACTCAGTACTATTGAGTACAGCCAGCCCGTTAAGCTGATCCTTTTGGGGTCAAATTAATTTAATGCATACCATATGCATTGCCGATTTTGGTTGTATCTTTGTAGGCAGCGGTGACCACAACACATGCAAGCATGAGAATGAAGTTGATTTCTGGTATGTACACCTGCCCTTCATATTTAGATGATGTGTGGATAACAGTAACACGAGGAAAGCAATCCAGGGCCATGGACTGCTTTATGATAGAAAAAGTGGCAGAAATCATAGCCTGGCTTGCAATAACCGCAGCAATAATAGCAACCACAAACATTGGCCAATATACAGCACCTGCATAGTACAAAAATTCAGTTTTTCATCATTAAAATTTTGTTAAAATAACATAGTAGACCTAATCAGATACTAAAAAATCCAAATCAATGAAGTAAGTTCTTCCTGTAAATTTGCAAACCTCTCCATAAATCCTAAGGCACACCAAAACACACTGACAAACTAAACAGAACCCCGACAACTAAACATAACAGTCCATCTTAAATAAGAAAAATTACTTGGAGTTGACTTATAGAAAGTGTCTGCCACATCTTCGGGAAACTTCATGAGATAAGCAGCTTGGCCCACATATGCGCAGATTAAAGCAGGGTATACTATTCCAGTAAAAGCAATCTGATAGAACCACAAACCATCAAGACCATCAGTCTACTTACATTCATATCCTTAAAATCTAAATGTAATTGTAAACTTAAAATTTACTACTTCAAATACATCAATGCCCAATACCTGAATTGAACGAACAGAAAAATGACCCAGATCTGCAAACATAGCTTCAGTTCCTGCATGGTACCTACTTAACGTTAGCAATGAAGGCTTGGTTTGATAATTTCTAAATAAATTTTCCAGGCAGCTGTAAGCATACTGCATACCTGTTATGCATAGAACTATTCCTCCAAGTGAAATCCAACCCTGTTTTGAATTTCTTCTGAAGTAATCAAATATGTATTTGGGATAGAAAGCCCTGAAGACACTTGTATCATGCTTGGCGATGTTGTAGATTCCAATGACGGTAATAAAAGAGTACCATATCAAAATGGCAGGAGCAAATGAGTAACCAACTTTTTGGGTTCCAAATCTCTGGACAGAGAACAGTATAACTAATATCGCCACAGATATCATAGCCACCACCTCTGCAAGCCCAAATTCAAATTAAACTCCACTATTTCCATTACAGTTTTCAACACAAATACATATCCAAGAGCATGATGAGTACTTACCCTGGCTGAGTGATTTGTCGACAGTTTTTATTCCTTGAACCGCTGATATAACTGTTGTATGCAGATAAAGAATAAGATTAGCCTTCAATATCATTAAAATCCAGAATCAATAAGTATAAGATAGTCTGTACTGTAAATATTTTACAGGTATCGTACTAATTTTAGAAATTAGATTTGGGGGAGGACTATTACCTGAGATGCAAGGAGTGAGGACACCATCTCCAATAACCATGGAGGTACCGAGAAGGGCGAGTATGAGTAAAATTGTCTTAGCTGCATTACTTTTTTCTAAAGATTCTTTTATCTTCAAAGCCCTTTTGAGCTCTCTACTGGGTATAGCAAGCTTATATGTTGAAAGCTCTGTGTCCTCTGCTTGTTGATTTGGGACAACGCTCACCTTTGCATGGCGGCATATCAAGGAATAAAGTGCAAACGTCCCACCTGACATCGACTAATTTAAATCAATCTCCACAGTATCTTATATACCCAAACACAATATCCTATATACCCAAAACACAGAGAGCAAAAGGTCAGAAATACTTGGAATCATTAGAGACATACCGTCTCCATTATCATTGGCCCAAAGCACAATGAAAACATATTTGAGAAGGGGCAAAAGAGTGAGCGAGTAAATTATGAGAGACAAAGCACCGAGAACATCATCTGGATGACGGATTCCATCTGTAAAAGTGCTAGCAAACACATAAAGGGGAGAAGTTCCTATGTCCCCATAAACCACGCCAATACTTTGAAATGCCAACTGGAGAATGGAGGCCATTGTGAGCAGATTCTGCAAAGAAAAAGAAAAAAAGCACAACAATCTCATTAAGTTAAGCCAACACAACCTTCAATTTTTATGGTTTCAACTAACATTGGATTAACCTTACTAGATTCTTAAATTCACAAACTCATGAAGAAGAAAAACAATGGTAACTAATCTAAAAGTTGCAACAACTATATAATCCATGAATGCTGTGATAACAAATATTTCTATACTTTTGTACCCAGGCTTTTACAAGCTCAATCTCACTGTAAAGCAAACTATTGACTCTATGAAAATCACAGAAATCACAAGCCCAATTACACCATGAAAACGTTCTATACAGTACTAATGAGCTGAAGTTCAAAGGACTAAGTCTTATAATACAATATACAAATGATTCTTAATACTAACCGAGCCATGACCGGCCATTCCTGAAACTCTACTGGACTCCAAATCTAAGGAGTCAATCCGCTTGAGCCTTTCGCCATGAGAGTTGGTCTGCAGCTTGTTTCCTCCTCCGTTGTGAACTCCAACCATCTCCTCTGTTTCCTTGGAGGCCATATGTGATAGCTCCATATTTTCTTCTTCCTTCGAGGTCATTTGTGGTAGGTTCGTATTTTCTTCTTCCCTGGAGGCCATTTGTGCTCCCTCCATCTTCTTCACTTTCAAATATGGTGGAGCAGTAAGATGCCACAAATCCTGAAGCTGAGGGTGATACCCTTTTATAGCACAAACTGCGGTAGCCGCCATGTTGGAACCGCCTCTCAGGCATAATTGGATTATTAATGGAACATTGACGAATTCGAGGACAAGCCACAATCATCAAAATCGCATAGATCACCTGGAGATGTAATTTAAGAAATAATAAAAACCCTAGCGAGAGATTATGAGGTGAAGGAAACATCAAAACACGTTCAAGATTGTGACCTGCAGCAGATTTGGTGGGCGGTGAATAAAAGCCCTAGTCAGAGATTATGAGGTCAAGGAAGCATCAAAACACGTTCAAAATTGTGAAGTGCAGCAGATTTGGTGGACCACCCTAACAACTGACTTTGTTCATGGCTGTCCAAATCTTGACGGGTGGGTTTTGGCATGTTTGAGGGTCATTTATCCATCCACTTGTCTTTATTTTTTTTGTTTGTTAATTGGTTTGAATTTTTTTGGTATCCGGTTTTTTAACACGGAGTGGCTTAACAACATACTCCGTCACCGACTATCCTACATCTCAAAAACTTATCCACCTGTCTTTATTACCTACTACTGTTTGGCGCTATTGCAATTGAACATCTTAAAATCTTAAAGTAATGGACAGCTTAGATACTTTAAAAACATATAAAAAAACACCTTTTTAAGGATGTTTTAATTAAAATATAGTATTACAATTAAATACCTTTAATATATATATATAGATAACACATTTTTTATTTTTGTTTTAGATACCGTTGTTTATCCTTTACACAAAGATTTTCAAACTCTAATGTCGAGCAATTTATTTGCTCATGAATTCAAAACCTAAAATGTAACATTTTGAATCTTCATTTACTTAATGGAAAATTGTAATTGCAAATTTAATCTATTTATTCATTTAATTTTAGTATAATGTTTATAAGTTAATAATTCTTTTGATTTTTTTAGTTATTATTTATTTATTTAATTTAATTATCATAGTTTGAAATTTTAATAAGATTAATCGAATTGCCCGCGGGCCCAGTCACAAAAAAAAAAAAGTATTAATCGAATTACATAACTTGACTTAGTTAAAATAATTCATTATTTTTCTTAATTTTTATTTCAATTATAAGATGCATCTCTCATTTTCATAGATTTTCCCATGTACACTATTTTAGCTTTGGCTACCCCTAAGTAAATCCTCAAGGCCATCCAATCTATTCATTGGAATTTTAGGTGGCATGGAGCTAAGGTGATTCAGATGGAATTTTAGGTTGCATGGAGCTAAGGTATATAATAAAGTAATGTATAGAGATATCTCGGATATCCAATAATATAACATAAATGTATAAGAGATGCAATCATAAACAGAAAGATACCGTAATACACAATTTTCTCTTAATGAGTGAAAATGTACAAAGATTGTAAAAATACAAAGTGAAAGACTAGCTAGAATGGTAGCAACTTATCTCTGAGAAGTGATGTGTTGATTTCACCATGAGGCTCCAAAGGCTTTTTTATCATAAAGAAAATCCAAAACCCTAACCCCGGAAGATGAAAAGCCAACAATTTTGTGGACCTCGTTTTGGGTAGTTTGGTGTATCAACTTCTCGAGGGCGTAACTTTGGCATGTGATCTCCGTTTGGGCGCACGATAGCTCGTTGGAAAGGTATCGTTGAGGAGATTCATTTAGGGGGATCAATCAAAGACTTTATATATAATTGAGAAGCTCAATCCCAAAAAAACTTCATTTAGGCCCTCAAAATGGCCCCGGAAGTTAAAAAGTGCTAAAAATAGTAAATTACCAAAATTGCCAAAAAACTATTTTTAGCCAGTTGGAAAAGGTGGGTGGCCACCGATATCCACTTGGATCATAAGGAGGCCAAGAAATGGGCCTTATTCACTTGGAATACCCTATACTTTCCTAAAGTGAAAGGAGGGAGATAAGGAGGCTAAGAAATGGGCCTTAGTCACCTGGAATACCCTTTGCTTTCCTAAAGCAAAAGAAGGGCTCAGACTTCGGGATCATGGACTCTTAAACAAAGTTCTCGGTGCCAAAATATGGTGGCGATGGCATGAAAGAAAAGGTCGGCATTGGATTGAACTATGGAAACTCAAATATGCCAATCATATCCCGGACGTTGAGCTCATCAGAATGGATGGAAATCACACAAAATCTCTTATCTAGAATGCAACTTGGTAAAATAAACACCTCATTCAGAATCACAATTTTTTGGAAGTACATGATGGTAAATCATTCATATTCTAGAAAGACTCGTGGCAACAACTTCCCAAGCTGCAATCCTCCTTAGTGTATCAACCTCTCAAAGATAGCATTCAAAGTAGTCATGGTAGGCATGTACATCACTACTGGCATACTCAAGAGTCTGAATCCACAAACTAGTGAATCTGGGCTATAAATCTGGACCACATTCCCCATGTTGAAATTCTCATCGTTGGAAAAGGATCTCTTGGCACATAAAATCAAAATCTTGAATAATCCTAACAAGCTCCATTGGGGTCATAAGCCTGGTGGATTCTTCAATCTCAAGGAATCTTAGAGCTTGGCAACTGACCATGCAGAGATATCGAAAAAATACATATGCGCCAAAATCTAGTACACTAATCTCTGGCCAAAGGTGGCCTTCTTCCTATGGTTGACGGTGCATGGAAAAATTCTGACTTGGGACCAACTAACACGTTGGGGGATTGTGGGTCCAAGATTATGCATTCTTTGCAGACAAGTAGATGAATCTAAGGAACACCTTTGAAATTCTTGTCCCTTTAGCAGTCAACCTTGGGATTAGGGTGCTTTGATATTCAGACTATCGAATCATCATAGGGATAGTGTATAGGATACCCTAGCCACTTAATGGACAATTGGCTTTCAGAACCCCATCCTAAATAGGATTTGGCAGCTCTTCCCAGGTTTGGTGATGTGGAAAACTTGGAAGGAGATAACTCATCGCATCTTCAAGAATCAGGAGCATCTATTAACGATGGTTTAGGCTTGCATACATAAAATAATTCTTGAAACAATTAAATCTCAGTCTTGGAACGAAGAGGATGTCAAATGTAATCCCAAAGGGCATATCATCCTCTCAATCTGGAATCTCAACTTAGCAACGATCACCCCTTGTCAATCATTGTGGGGCCTCATCTCTCCTCCCCACTTTGTTGGTCCCCTCAACATCATCATTTTATTAAACTTAATTTCGATGGGGCTCCAAAGAACAATTCGAGAGATGTTGGGTATGGAGGAGTCTTTTGCAACTTCATAGGGAAAATTCTCATAATTTATTATGGAATCCTAGGCATAAGCTCCAATAATATGGTAGAGCTCTCGACACTCATCGGATTAAAAATAGACAACCAACAAAGTTATTCCAAACTCATCGTGGAAGGTGACTCTGAGCTCATCATAAAAATTGTGTTTCACCTCTAGAATGGTTCACAACCTTGGAAAATCTTCAAGCATTGGCGTCTAGAGGACACTCTTAAGCAACTTCAACACCTCTTACTCGAATCCTCTGCCATCATTCCTTCTCATGTAAAAAGAGACGCCAATAAGCTTGATGATCATCTGGCCAATCAAGGGGTTGCTCGCTGCTTCGACATCAAAGATCTTGATTGGAACTCTCTAGACTATGTTGCTCTCAAACAAGAATGTCAGAGACTTAGCCAGAAGGACCTTCCCTTCCCCGCATTTATATGTTATCGCAATATGACAAGGGAAACATGCTTATCTTCATGCTTCCATGGGGGCGTTTTCAAATTTGTTATTTGTTGAGTATTCTAGCTTTGCATAGGTCTCACTTGTGGATTGGTAGACTGATGGTTAGTCTCGTTGGTCTTGCTAGTCTCTCAATCATGGTGTTGATCAGAACCATGATGGGTTTCGTTCTTCTTTACTTTATGACTATGAGTTTTACATGTTTTGTTCACGTATAACTTAGTTGTTCCTACCCTTGATAGTACTATGAACATTTTAAAAATATCTAGTTAGTTTAATATGCTACCTGGTTTCCCTCTTAGTAGGTCAACAAACCCTCTAACTAACTAATTTTTCAAGTTATTTCCACATGCATTGAATCTGTATACATTAGGTCTTTTATATAATATAAAGAAAACAAAATCTTACTTAAAAAAAAAATAAGTTTCCTTTCATTTCTGACTTTATTTTATTTCAATTTCTAACCTAAATATTATTATATATATTTAATTTTTTTTCATTTTTTTATTTCAATTTAATTACAAAAATTTAATCATCATATTCTTAAATTATATCATTTTATTTAATTAAAAAAATGAATTCCCTTTCTTAATTTTTATTAAGATTAAAATTAGGAAATAAGCTATACTTATTATTTTAACTAATTTTAAAAAAATATTATAATCATTTTACTAATTATGATGATAATAATATATTATAATTTATAACAATCATTTTGAAAAATAACATATAGTTTATAGTCAATGGTTGTTTGATTGACATTTTTCTATTTAAGTTATAAATTCTATAGCAAAGACTATGCATAGTACAAGTTACAAATTCTATAGCACATAGAGGTTGCAACTTGTAAATTGCATGTATATCACATTGTATAAGTTACAAATATTATAGTAGAGGATGAGAAATATCTTGAGGCTCAAAGTCAAGCGGATTCTTTGGAAATTGGATAGTATTACATCATGCATGCAACTATCCAAAGAAGTAAGGCTAATTAATATTAAATTACAATTACAATGATAAAAATTGTTTTCTTTTGACTCAACCTAAAAAACACCTTCTTACACACTTATTTTCTCATTACATTTGATTTTTAGATTCCACATTAAAATACCTTCCCACTTATGTTTTTAATATCTTATCACCTAAAAACAAACCCGTCATAAAAATTGAAACTTATCATGAAAAAAAAATTTGAACCAACAACTCTCATTTAGAAAAATTAAAAAAAAAAATTAAAAAACATAAAATTTCAACACCGCTTTCCATCTCTAATGTCAATACACCGTGTTACATTAAGAAAGAAGATTGAGACGTATGATGAGAAGAGACTTTGAAACCAAGAAAGCACATCTACCAACACTTTTTTCTGTTCATCTTTTTCACAAAAAAGAAATTAAAGTTGGCGTGCATCATAAAAATTTCAATGACCCTCGTGAGTCAAGAGAAGAAAATGCACGCAGGCTGACTAAATGCAGATTCATGCGTGAATCATTGAAAATGTGTAGGTGGTCAAAAGAGGTAAGTTCATTGAATGGATCTGTATTTCGATTTTTATTTATGAATGGTCAAACTCTGGCAGCCAAGGAGGTGATTAATATGCACTGTGGGATTTGAATGCTGAATGAAGGTGGGTATATATCGTTGGATTTGAACGTGAATATAATAATAATAATAATCTATTTTTAAGACGGGTAAAGTCTATGAAGGTAGACATACCTTATCCTCCTCTGAATTTGAACCTGTAACCTCTTAAGAAGAAACACATATTCTTAACCATTAGACCCATTCAAATTATAGACATCCTTGATAAAATTTGAATATTACACAATAATGATAGATATACATTATCAAATTTGAATTGCTTCAAATCTCACTATTACCCACCTCATGTTGCACAATGATGATGAATATACATTATCACATTTGAATGGCTTCAAATCCAACGATTACCCAACTCACGCAGCATCCAATACTGTGTAGCAAAATATTTAATATTGTCAACAAAAAAGAAATTTGAAATATATATAAATATCATTGAACACGGGAATCAATATTCTCAGCACAGCACAAAAATGGAAATTTGAAATATATATAAATATCATTGAACGTGGAAATCAGATAGAGATTTACAAGTCACTTCATCGGAAATTTGCGAGAGAGATTTACAACTACAAGGCACTCCGTCTGACAATTTGCGATCAATATTGGGCAGCAGTGAATATCTCATATAGGGTGAGCTGCAATTGGAGCCAATCAATTTCAGTGCAAATTAAATAGATCTAGCAGAAGTCCATGTTGGGATAAATTAAATATATTTTTTAAGAAATGTTTATCATTAAATTAAGTTTTTATGTCAAAATCATATGTAGATTGCATTTTGTCTCGGTAGCATCAACTCTTAACATGGGTAGATTTTTGGATGTCTCCTCCAGACTAAACATACTGTAAGAGTATGGACATTTGGTTGTCTAGTAAAGGAAACCTAGGCGTTAACCCTTAACCAAATACTCTAGGGAGAATTGACTTTTCAGAAAAGTTAAAGATTTGTCTTGTATACACTTCTTTCCAAATTTTAAAAATTTGAGTCATTTAAAATGGATTAAAATTTTAAAAAGAAAGTTAAGAGGATCTAATTTCTCAAAACCAATTGAACTAACCCAATTTGACATATAAGATTGTATATTATCCTTATAAATCTCATTATATTTTAACATAAAAAGTTTACTATCAAATTCTTTTCAAAATCTTTTTGTTTTTCCCCTAAAAAAAAAAAAAAGTAATTTTATTAAGATAACAAAATTATAGAAGTAAATGTTAATGACATTCCTTAACAAATTTGCTCAAAGTTGGGCCTGCCTGCTATTGCCTTTATCTCTGTCGATCAAAGTCTACAAGCATCATAGAATAGAATGTGTAGTGAACAACCAACCAATATTGGAATTTTCATATACAAATACCAAAGGCTGAAAAATTGCTGAAAAGCACAAAACTGTCCACAATAAACAGATTTTCAATCAATATTGATCCAAAAAATCCAAGCAACTTAGATTAAACATCCTGCATAACACCACACCATGTGCTATGAAAATATTTGGAAATGCTTTCTATAAAAGATCTTCCATGTGTCTCTCTCCATTGCCAAACCAGTCTTTGAGAGTCTCTCTACTTCTTTATTCTGGTTAATTTTTCAAAAAATCAAATTAAAGATAGTTGTTTATTTGAATGTCCACACAAACTTAATTTTTGAAGTTATTTCATTATTTGTCTGAAATTATTTCATTATTTTTAGATAAAACAAAGTTCTTTTTATTTTTGATTTTTTTTTCCAAATTCTCTTCATATAACTCATTGTAAATGGGTTAAAAAACCTTTTCATAATCTATTTTCTTATCAATTAAATAGAATTATATTTTTTTTGACAAATTTCTATTATATTTAAAGAAAAATAAATAAATTAAATTTATCCACTTCAAATTAAAATTTGAAAACAAATTCATCTCTCAATTTAATAGTTTTACAATTTTATTAAAATTATTAATTTATTTCTTTTTAAAAATTTTAAATATCACAAATTTATTAGTTTACTCTATTTTTAAATGATAATGAAAATTAACATCCAATAAAATGAACTTAGATACATCAAAATTAAATTTTTAAATAATTTAATATCACAAATTTATTAACTTATTCCATTAGTTAGATGTCACAAACTTATTAACTTCCTCCATTAGTTAGATGTCACAAACTAATTAACTTTCTCCATTTTTAAATAGTTAAATGTCACAAACTTATTAATTAAGTGCCTTTAAAATAGTTAAATGTCACAAACTTATTAACTTCCTCCGTTTTTAAATAAGTAAATGTCACAAACTTATTAGCTTCCTCCCTTTTAAATGCGTGTGAGTTGCTCCTTTTTTAAATGCTTGAATGTCAATAATATTTATTGAGTTACTTCATTTTTAAATGCTTGAATGTTTATAGGCGACGATATGTGAATCATCAAGCTCGCAATTTCCCATATATTTTTATTATTGATGATGGCAACACATGCACTTAGCTAAAAGTCTGTAAGCTTAATGAAAATTCCCAGATGTTTTTATCCCTTATTTATTTGTTTAATAATAATAAACGAGTTTTGATTCCATGCTAAAATTATTTATTTATCAGACTCCAAGGTTTGATATTATAATCATATTTGGTGATTAAAAAAATAAGTTCATAATTTCAAATATTTGTGCCTGAAGAATATTTACAGAGTTGATGTAAATAAGTCTACGACTGTGATCACTCTCCCCATCCCATGGGTGACAAATCATTGCTCATTATTCCAAAAAGTGTTTGAGTTTTTGGAATTCGATTGGGATATAGTTTTGATATTTTCTTAAAGATAATGTTAAAATAATGATTTGAAACTGGAAGGTGAAAAATAAAGTTAAATTCAATGAATATTGATGAATGGTAAAAAAAAATATGAAAAAAAAAGTTTTTAATTTAAATTTATATTTAGAAGATTTTTTTTTTTTTTTTTTTCAATAATTTGAGAGATTAGTAATTTCAAGATTTTGGAAAAGCTTAACTATAGTATTGAGAAAAGGATAAATGGAGGGTGGAAAGTTTAATATGGACTTTTGTAAATCAATCCACAATTGGCTATGAGTTAAGAAAAAACTTCTCATTGAGACTCTCTTCACATGGGCTACACCATCTATAGAAAATTATGGAGAAAGAAAGAGAAAATCCAAATATGTTCCATAACTTATATTCTCAAAATCAAAGGCAGTAAACCCTATCCTATCCTCCTCATAGAAGCTAGTTTTTCCCCCATTGAGAGCATGGCTATGACTAAGTACTCAATGTACATGAAGATAAACAACATTGAAGCCAAATGGCTTCCTAAGATTGCTTCAAACTTAAGTTAAAACTACCTATGGCTCAAGCTAAGTTGGCATAAAGATGCCAAGTCTTGGCTAAATCAACCCTATTTAAAAGATCAAAAGTAATGTCCTAGGTACACCTACATTAAATCACAATTTTAAAATATTTGTTACAATACTAACCTTTCTAACATTTCTTTTCTTAAGTATAGAGGAATCAATAACTGGCCACAATTACATGGGCAAGGCCCATGTTCAAATCTGATTGACTTCCACAATAACCCATAGTCTAGTGCCAACAAGCTAGTGCCTGGAAAGAAACTTATGATTTAGCAAGGGCGGAAACATCCCAATGAACACCCTAGTGGACCTACTTTCAAGGGGCATCTACCCTTCCAACCTTATCACAATGGGCCAACATGTCAAATCTTTTAAATAAAATTATAAAGAAAACCAAGTAATTCCTTACCTTTCTTAATTTTCCACCAAATTTGATCTCAATGTATATTAACCATCATCATCATTAAGATGAAAGATTTTAATTTAGGTTTTTTATCATCAATTAGTTTAATATTGTAGCTTTAAGAAGAAGTGTTAAAGTATAAAGCTCTAATAGCTATTATTTAAAGGAACATGTTTTAGAGTGAAGAGAAACACATGTTCAACACTTACACATACATGCTAGTTATATGTTTAAAAGCAAATATAGGGTACTCAATTGATGTACAAGTTGGAGCTTTTCAATAGGAATTTACTACTCACCTTTTGTATGAGTAAAGTATTTGTATGCACATCTCATGTTGAATCTCTTTCATTTTTGTATGGTTTCATTTTCATTTAACAAGAACAAGTTAATGATGATCATTCATGATGTTTCTTAATGATTATAGAAGTTTAAAAAAACATGTATCAGTCAGTTTTTAATTTGGAAAGATATTTTAAGATATCTTCTTAATCAATCTAAATATATTGTAAGAAAATGAAAAACAATCTATTAAATTACCTCTAAAATATATAAATTTTATTTATTAAAATTTGGTATAATTATATGAACATTGAACATTGAGTTTTTTTAATTATAACAAATTAATTTTTTTCTTAGAAGTATAAGATGTATATATATGAACATTGAATATTGAATTTTTTTAACTATAACATATTATTTTTTCTTAGAAGTATAAGATATATATGTTCTTGCAAATTATAAGATACATGTATGTGTTAGTGTAGCAATTTAATACTCAGATGGATTCAATATATAAAAAATGTGTATATGTATAGAAGAGATACTACTAGTGTAGGTTTATTTTTCAAAACGAAATAATGTTTATTTTTCAAAACAAAATTATGATTGTTTTATATTTTTGTGTTAGTAGTATTTATATGTTGATGTGGTGTAATAGAATATAGATTTTTTTTTTTTAATTTTTGAATTAACAAAAATTTATAAAAGAAAATATTAAAAAATCATTAAACATTTATATTTTTTCAAAAAAAAATGTTACAAGAAAAATATTTTAAAAATAAAAAACAATAATATATCATAAAAAAAATTAGAATATATATATATATATATATATATATATATATATATATATATATATATATATATATATATATATATTAAAAGAAATAGAATTATTGAATTCTTTATGATTTATGCACTCCATATACATGATCTATGGAGAGAAATAACCAACTTGCTACGAAACATTCAATGTTGTGGTAGGTGGTATTTTTTTTCAAGCGAAAAAAATAGTTTCATTGTTATTCTATTAGAATCAAATGAAACTTTATGTTATATATGGATCTAGAAAGTATCGATCAAAAAAGATCTTTAGTCTTTCCTTCCTTCCACATTTTTACATTGTAGTAAATATAAAACTAGTGTCAAAATTTATCAAAAAAGGTATATCTGTATAGATCCAGATTAGAAAATGCAAAAATTGCATGTGCTAACAACAGTTCCATCAACAATTTCTTCATAAAAAAGCCAGGGAGAATTGTCTTTGAGTGCCTTCTTAGATAAGTTGTCTGCTACTTTGTTGAACTGTCTATGTACGTGCATAAAGTTGATAGATTCAAAACTATTCTTTAAGCTTTCGATCTTGTCTTTCCAGTTGTTGAGATAAATTAGATTCAAATTGGATTTGGAATTTATCTAGTCGATAGTGACCTTGGAGTCTCCCACAACCATCAATTTTTTTATGGAAAAGTAGGAAGAGAGTAATAGGAGTCCCCAAAGGCCTATGAGCTCCGATTTCATATTATTTCTAGTGCCTCCAGCAAAATGAGCTTTGTCTGTGTGTTTTGTAGAGAATTTTAGATATATTCCAATTCCACAAATATTATCAACAACTGCTCCATAAAAAAAACCAATTGGGTTATCATCAAAATAGATTGGATTTAGGATAAAATCCAATTTATCTTGTTCCTCTTTGACAGAGTATTCTTTGAAAGAAAGGGTAATTTTGATGACTATCATAGGATCCATTCTATTCCAGTTCTCAAATAGTATTTTGTTCCTAAATTTCCAAATGCCCCAAATGACCAAAAAATGGATGTCTTAATTTTGGAAATTGAAAGAACTAGTGTTTCAAATTTTATTCTATAGAAGAACACTTCCATTCATTATCAATCTTCAGAAATTTTAACACTTTAGACCAAATTTTTTGTGTTTTTGGACAATCCACAAAAAGATGTGTAGTGGTTTCTTCATTCCTTAAGCAAAGATTGCAGACTGAGGGTCCTATACCTCCTCTTTTTTGGTAATTCACTCCAGTGATGATGTAGTCCTTTAAGCACAACCACATAAAGCATATCAATTTGATTGGAATATTCAAATCCCAAATAGCTTTGTACCACCATTTTATCTCTTCCAAATTGTTAAAATATAAGATGGACTGATAAGCTAGTTTGGCAGTGACTGTACTTGTCGATCTATTCCAAGACTAGACAAGCTTATCATTTGCATTTTTGAGGTGGATGTCGCTGCTACTTAAAATAGAAACAAAGTTATCCCATTCAGTTTTAAGTTCATCTGAAATTCTGATCTGATTAGACTTCAACCAATTTTGAATTGATTCAGTACCATCAAGAGCAACTGCTTGTGCTATAGAGTAAATGTTTGAATTGTTTTAAGACCTGGAATAGATGAATTGAAAGTTTGTAGGTGGAGATGCAACCAATAAAGGGATCGCGACCTAAGACAACACGATTACCTGATCGGATCTCCCAAGCAAGCCATCTTTTGATGATCAGAAGAGAGAACATAAAGTTTTTCCATATGATAGACGTGCCTTGTGATTTGTGATCATCTCTGCGCAACCAAGAAATAATATCAATACCCTTCAGATATTTTTTGCAGAGGACCAAATTCCAAAGACCTAAACCAAATAAACCTCTCCAACATGATTTTGCAGCCAGTGGTTGTGCAAACCAAGAGACGTGTTTTATGCCCCAACCTCCATAGTTTTTTGGTCTGGCAATATTTTTCCATTTAGTGAGATGAAATCCAGTTCCTTTCTTTCCCCCTTTCCAGATGAAATTTGAGATCAAAAGCTGGATTCGCTGGAGCACGGATGAAGGGAGTTTAACAAGAATGAGCCAATAAAATGGAATGCTCTGAAGAAAAGAATTGGCTAAGGTGAGTCTTCCTGCGAGAGAAATCCATTGGAAGTTCCAATTCCCAATCCTCTTTTCAATATTATTAAGTAACCACAACCAATCATTCACTCTATAATTGTTTGGTTTGAGAAAAAACCAAGGTATTTCATACCTTGATCAAGGCTCTCAATCTGAATATTAAAATTTGTAGTCAAACTGAGTTTAAGGTTCTGATTGATGTTTTGAACAAGAAAAATTGATTTGTGGCAATTTACAACCATCCCCATGGCAGAACAGAACTTGGAAAGGATAGATTTAAGAGTCAACCAATACTCAAGTTTTCCAACTCCAAGAATGAGTATGTCATCCATGAAAAAGATATGTGAGATGAATGTACTTACAACAACTTTAAGTCCTTGGAATGTTCTAGAGTCCACGGCTTGCGTCAACATTTTGCTTAATACTTCAACAACTATCAGGAAGAGTAAAGGAGACAATGGGAAACCTTGTCGCAGTCCCCGATGGAATTTAAATAAATCGGTTGGAACACCATTGACTAGCACATTCGTGTTAACCGAGGTGATACAACTCATAATCCACTGTGACACAATCTAGTTTAAGCCAATCTGATCAAGAAGTAGTCTGAGGAATTGCCAGTTGACGTTGTCGTAGGCCTTTTTTAAATCAAGCTTTAATATAATCGTTTTTTGTTTCTTCGTCTTTGCAGTATGTAGACACTCTTGTGTTATACTAACGACATCAAAAATTAATCTATCCTTAAGAAAGCCGAATTTTTCATTGAAGATGCAATAGGCTAATTTATCTTTGATCTGAGAACCGATGATTTTGGAGATAACTTTGTAGGAAAATTTTCACAATGAAATGGGCCTAAAGTCATTAAAATTGACCGGCTTATCGATTTTTGGAATGAGAGCATAAAAAGTTGTGTTTAGTTCCCTTGGGATATATCATTTACTTCGTGATTCCTCCACAACTTTGAGTAAATCCGCTCCCATGATATCAAAAAAGGTATGAAAAAGTTCTTGTGTACAACCATCTGATCGAAGACTTTTCTCTTTGGGCATTTTACTGATAGTTTCTTGTAATTCTGCAATCGAAACAGGTTTGTCGATCTCCACATTATCATCATCATTAAAGAAGTGAGGGACAATCTTTAGTACTTCAAGTTGCAGGTAAATGTTTTCAGAATCAAAAGCATTGTACTGTGCTTTGAAATGATTGAAATCCATCTTTTTTAACTCTATATCAGTTGATATCAGATTCCCGTCCTCATCTGATAGGTCCCAAATTGTGTTGTGACTGCATCTATGAGACACATATTTGTGAAAAAAAATTGTGTTTTTATCGCCTTTCTTGATCCAGATAGCCCAACTCTTGAGTCTCCAGGTAGATTCTTCAATAGAGAGGATATAATTCTTCCTTTGGGAGAGAGTCTTTAGTAACTCCAAATATTATTTCTCAAAAATTTGAGAAGGGCACTTTTCAAAAAGTTCAGACATTTGTTGATCAATGGAAAATAATTCTGCATTTAGTTGTTTCTTCTTAAAAGTCTGTCATTTAATAACAGAACTCTTCAAATGTTTGAGTTTGTCGCAGAGTGGTAGAATTGAAGATCTGTCAGCCCAGCTTTGCATCTCGTCCCAGGTGGATCGAACTAAAGTAATGAAGTCCGGATCAGAAATCCATGAGTTGTTAAATTTGAAGGGGGGCGCATCAATGCGTGTAAACCCATTAAATTGTAAGGAGATCGGATTGTTATCTGACATAGTTGAAGAAACAACCCAAGTACGAAAATTGTGATGTTTATCAAGTATCGTGGAGTCTAAGAGGAAACGGTCCAATCTTTTATCAATACACGTAGAACCGGATCTACCATTCCTCCAAGTTGGAGACATAACAAATGGTTGGAAGTCTACTAAACTCAAGCAATGAAGGATATTGGAGAAGAAATCGGTTAGGGGGTCAATCCGAGCTAGGTTCCCCCACACTTCTCTGGCAGATAAGGTGAAGTTTAGATCGCCACCGATAATAAGATTATCTTCACACAATAATCCAAAATCAAAGAGTTATTGCCAAAAAGGCTCTCTTTCTTTATACGGAGCAGAACAATTAAGAAGTTTGACAATATCTTTTGAATGCTTTAATCTTCCATCCAAAAATATACCTGCAATTGTTCCAAAGGCACAAAACTCAACAAAAGTTGGGTTCCAACCATAAAGGAGTCCCCCAGAGCGACCATGTGAGTCTAAAGCAACGACATTCCATTGTGGTAGACAATGAAAAAAGAGGGGTTTTGCCTTGTCTCTGAGACGAACAAAGTTCGCTCACACAAGAATTATCCAAAATAATTGGAATATAACAAAGTAATCCATGTAGGAATAATGTATCAAATATGAATAAATAAGATGATTACAATTGAAAATGAGGGCTTGTTTATATACCCACGCAGGGGTGCCCTTAACCAATAATCATGTCCTTTCATTTTTAATAATTATTATTTAATTATTATGTTATTAATATATATTGTATATGTATATTTATGTTCATAACAGTCTCCCTCAACCAATGTTTATTGTAGGAAAACTATATCAGGTTTGACCTGTTGTAGTAATCTCTTTAGGGAGGCGAGTTTAGTGGGCCTCCCAAACCCATGGAGATTTAGAGAAAAAATAATCATTAAGAAACACCTTGTAACGACTGGCTTGCTCTAAGGGCCGAGGAAGTGGAAGAAGTGTGATCTATTGTAATGGAGGGGGAAAGGGAAGTGGGAGGATCAGTGTTAGCAAAAATCGATAGCCCACCTTCTATAGAACCGGGAGGCTTTTTAGGGGGTCTGAGGTGGGATTTCTGAATAATCACATTGGAACGGTCGAGAGGGAGGGGTGAATTTGAATTGGTAATAGTAAGAGGGAAAGGGGATAGGGGCGCAATTGAAAGAGTCAATGGAGGGTTATAAAAAGTGTCAAGGGAGAGGTTAGTTGGAGGGTTTGAAGAAGGGGAAATTGTTTTATTGGGGGAATCTTCAATCAGTGAGGAAGGAGGAGAAAAGGATAAGATAGGATCACAAGAGGTTATGTGATCAGGTCGAGTGTGATCAAGGCAAGGAAGTAGAGTCTGAGAGCAGTCCACCTGGTCAAGGGACTCTACAGGGTCCAGAGAAAGGGGATATGAGTCTCAGTGAACAGGGACTGCAATGTGGAGATCAGGGCGAAGTATCAAAGCATCTAGCATGTTTAGAAGGAGTTTCCAGAAATCTTCGAAGATATCTAAAACCCAAATTTCATTATTTTTTAAATAATTTAATTCTTCTGCAGAGATTTTATGGAAGAAATCTGGAAAAAAAAACTTGCATCTTATTGAGGAAGGTGTCGCGATCCAAATTATGGGGGAGAGTTTTACCAATCTGGTCCAATGTTGTCCTAGGAGTCGCGGACTTATCCATTTTACATGAGGTCTTAAGATGACCTGTCTACTACCATAAGTGGCAGCGAAAAGGCTCCCTCCAGAAATCAAGGGGTTGATAGAAATATTTGTCCCCAACATTGACAACGATGGAATCTGGAAGACCACAGTCGAGGTCCATTTTGACCAGAACCCATGCTAATCGTTTGTTGACCCAGCAAAGAGAGCGATGCTACTCATTTGTTGACCCAGCAAAGAGAGTGATCATAAAAAAAAGCATACTTCCCAATCGAGTTGGCAACCTCTTCGAAGACTGGTTTGGACCAAAGTTCAATAAGAAAATCCGG
The DNA here is from genome assembly GCA_009831015.1 of Picea engelmannii. Lineage (NCBI taxonomy): Eukaryota > Viridiplantae > Streptophyta > Pinopsida > Pinales > Pinaceae > Picea > Picea engelmannii. Next base: position 62,646 of record ML819860.1, on the reverse strand, counting down.
TAAGAGCATCCACAGGAATCTTTTGCTAAAAGATTCAGAAAAGGGACTGAAGCCGAGAACTCATCTCTTGAGCATGAGGACTCCCCTGTCTAGGATCCATGGGGAGCTTAAGATATTCAATAAATCATCTTTCGACAGGAAATGAAAAATAAACTAGTGGTTGGAAAGAAGACTAACCCTCGGACAGTAACCAAGCATCGGTTTCCAAAATTCTTGTAACCAAACCGATAAACAAGCTTTAAGCATCTTAGCATAGAAAAAATTACTGACAAGAGCCCTCTTAGAAAGGATGGAAACTCGATCCAAGGCAATGTATTTTCCAAGAGTACAACTGGAGGGAGACTGTCTGACCTTCCAGGACTTATGTTTTCGGTTAGCGCGAGCTTTGGAACCAGAGGTTTTGTTATGACCAACACCACCATGGGCAAGCAGAGAGCAGAGGGGGCGAACAATGGTGACAAGTTCAGGGTAAGAAAAATATAAGGGGGTCGCGGATACAGGGTGTGATAGTGATCTCGGACAGGAGAGTAATGAAGGAGTCTCCCGAGGAAGCTGGTCATTTGGATTCACCCAAGGTTGACTGTCGGGCACGTGATCGTGGGCAGGTGGCTTCCCAACACGAGAAGGAATCCGATCTGAGGGATGAACTGAATCCATCTATGGGGGGGACTGTAGAGGAGGGGATGTTGGGAGGTGGTTTTTTCAGGGGATGATGCAAACACTCGTACATTAGCCTGTATGTGTCATCTGTCAAGAAAATGTTATCACTTGCCCATAGATCGTCGTCGTCATCCCACATCAGGTCTACAATGACAACCATAAAGGGTTGAAAAGGACGATGAAATGAGGATCCACATCTGCGGGGTGCCACGAAGAGTCTGACTAAAGCTTTAGTGGAAAGTGTAGGAAGTGCCACGTCTGAAGGGAGTCATGACGAGCTGGGGTGTGGGTGGAACCAGGTAAATTATACACTAACATCACGTTATAGATCCATGTCTACAGTGTACCGGGGTAGGTGGTTTATATATGGTGAGATATATCCCATCATATATACCAAGGAGATCTACTGGTATATACCACTTGCCCCTGTTAAATTATGAGCTTGATTTCTTATGCATATTAATTCTTTTATTTTCTTCAACACTTTGATTCCATCTTAATACACTTCAACAATACCAAATCATAACCGAATAACAATAACTATGTAGATAAGTAAGCATGCACATCAACAACATATATACCCTTGGGAAACCCTATGTAGGGAGAAAAACTCCAGCAAACAATATTCCTATATTGCATTAATAATGTAAGATCACTTACAAATATCCACCATGAATGTTCTGCTCTTAAAGAGCTTGCCAAGATCAATTTGACCTGACAAAGACCTAAAATACCTTGTTGAGATACACCTCTGATATGTTGCCTCTATTGTTGATATACAACACTGATATGTTGTTGATATATGCCTCTGATATGCAACCTCTATTGTTGATATACAACACTGATATGCTGCATCTTTATCATTGATATGCTCCTCTATTGCTTCTCCCTTAACCTGCATATAAAAACTGTCTTGAAGAGATGGGTCAACCTCTGCTTATATAGGCTGAAGAGGAGAGGCTCAAAATAGTAACTTGTTTGCATTCTTTAATCATAACCCAGCTTCATACTTTAGTTCGAACTTAGAACTAGACTTGAGACTGGTATACTCTAGTTCGAAAATAGATCTAGACTTGAGACTTTAGTTACAACTCAACATTACACTTTAGTTCGAAAATATAACTAGACTTGAGACTGGTATACTTTAGTTCGAAAACAGAACTAGACTTAAGACTTCAGTTACAACTCAGCATTACACTTTAGTTCTAAAATAGAACTAGACTTAAGACTTGAGTTACAACTCAACATTATACTTTAGTTCTAAAATAGAATTAGACTTGAGACTTCAGTTACAACTCGATTCTTTACAAGGCAATTCGAAATTCTATTCGTGGTGGATAATGTTACACGTGCCAACGCACTATATCAATACATTTATATCATTTGAAATATTAGGAGTATCATTTGTTTCTAACTCATAGGAATTTTATATTTAACCTAACTTTTTCTAGATGCCTTGACTTTTTCTCATGGCTCACAAGGCTTGACTAGGCTCACAGAGGTTGTACGCTCCCCCTGACTTTTGCACTAGTTTGTTTATGCTCACAGAGGTTGTACGTTCCTCTGACTTTTGCACTAGACTGTCTATGCTCACAGAGGTTGTACGTTCCTCCTGACTTTTTCATTAGACTCACATAGCATCTTGTTCATCCTGACTTTTGTTTTGACTCACAAAGGTTGTATGTTCCCCCTGGCTTTTGTTAATACCTCACAAGACTAGTTGATTCTCCAAATCTCCCTGGCTAGCCTCAGAGTGGCCCATATGGCCTCTCATTGGAGAATGATTGTCGATGCCGCCAAATTTAATAGCCCCAACATTGAATGTTGCATAGCAAAGTTGGTTATTGCTCTCCCATAATACATAACACATTTGTGAGAAATTATTCTAAAATATGAACGAATTATCATGAAATTTAATTTTGCCACATGTTCATAAGTTATGTCTCGATTACCATTTCGGATACTCAAAACACCACTTTGTTTTGTATAACTTTAGATTCAAACGTGCTTTGTATTCCTTTTTCTTACTTGATGGACGGGGCCATACTACCTTGGAAACATGAAACATCTAATATTCAATCCTAAGGAAATGATATATATTGTTGATATTGCTTTATACTCATCTTTTCTCTTGATTCTTGCATTGTTAATATAAACTATGAAAATATGGAAATTATCCTCAATTTAATTACAACATCATTGTAAGTATGTAGGATAAACTAGGCATTCATAATCCTTAATGTGGGTGGTAATAATGGTTATGATTGAGATTTTACCATGCTCGAATGGTTGTGATTGAGAATTTGTCAAGCTTGAATGATTGGTTGGGTTGGAATCCATACATCACTTGATAATGATTTTGCATATAACTTTCTAAATAAATAATGAATAATAGTTATCACTTGATAATGATTTTGCATATAACTTTCTAGACAATTATAGATTTAGTTAAAAGTAGAGGTTTTGGGTATATGGTATTAGAGATTGTATAATTATTTATTTTTGTATTTGTTACTGACAAATTAAATGAAAATTGAATTAGTTAAAACTTAATGGTATAATAATACAAAGTTATAAGTCATTCATCAAGTTTTAATGGGGTGGGGGGGGGCATTAATAGAAAAACTTTATAATAAAGTTTTTCTATTAATGCCCCCCGCCCCCCACCCACATTTAATGTTTAATGTGATTTAATCTATCAAAATAGTATGTTGTTATACAAACTGTTGAAGCATTAGTCATAGAGAAACATATTTAATGGATTTCAATTTAGGTTTCCATTCTCAAACTATGAGAAGGATCTTAATAGAAATTCCTATTGTGCAAAACCTCATAATGGCTCCCATATGGCACATGTAGAACAAAAAACCATTTTACAATAGTTGTGTGATGGTATTGGACCATGTTCATGATACGAACCCTTGATCCAAGTGGATATTGGTGGCCACCCACCTATTCCAACTAGCTCCTCTTGACAGTTTTTTAGTTTAGCATGTTCTTCTGTACTTCTTTGTAATTATGGGTTCTACACTTATGGGGTTGTCTGAATCCATACACATATTCCATGTGGAGACTGGTGGCCACCCACCTAATCCAACTGGATTATTTTGGAAGTTTTCATTTCATCACGTCTTTCTATACTTTCAGGGCCGTTTTGGGGCCCTAAACAGTGTTTTTTTGGTTTTCCACAGTCAAATTATAGATGAAGTCATAGCTTGATGAAAAAATGTGTATTTATCAAGAAGACCTTTCCAATGGGCTATCACGCACCTAAAACAGAGGTCGTATGCAAAAGTTACGACCCCGGGAAGTTGAGGTACCAACTTACCCATCAGGGCCCACATAAGTTTTAGCATTTCATCTCCTAGGGTTAGGTTTTTGGATGTCTAGAGTTTTGGAATTCATGAGTAATGTTAAAAGGGACTTTGGAGCCTCATTGTAATCATTATACTTAGACGAATGCGTGTAGAAGATACATCTCTTCTCAAAGATAGCTACCACCATTCGAGCAAGTTGTTTTCAGTTCTGCAGTTTTACAGTTTCAGCCTATTTCATTTATTCAATAAAATTTATTGTTCATTGGATATCTGGTGTTGTTCTTCGTATCTCTATGTTAATGTATTGAGTCTGTTATTCATTTTTTTCCACTCATAAACCTGGATCAACCCTAAAATCATATTTTAAGCCCTATCACATTAGTTTCCCTCCTCAAACCTTATATAAGGGAAGGATAACCATCTTGGGTGCTTCCTTTAGGGGATAATGCTTGGGTTTCCTCCCGGGCCATGTTTAGAACCCTACGACCCATATTAGGTGCTCAAAACCCATTAATGGTGCCATATCCCCATTTGGATTCCAAAGATCACATAGAGAGGTCATGTTTAGTGCTTCATGGACTCATTCATGGTCCTTGATACTTAGAAGCAACCCTTAAGGCATAAATCTTGAGTTCCATACTTTAACCATGGTCAAGAACCCGTCACTCATACCTAGTGTTCAAAATCTCTTAATGGTTCCCATATCCCCACTTAGAGTAAATATTATCCTTCAGAGGTCATGTGTGGTGTTTAAAGGAATTGTTCTTGAACTTGGATGCCAAGAAGCTTTCTTTAGTGCCTAAGGCATAGGTTTCCTCTCCCAACAATGTCCAAGCCCACTTGACCCATACCCGGTGCTCCAAACCTTCTATTGGCACCCATATCCCCACTAAGATCTCATAGAGAGGTCTCGTGTGGTGGTTCGAGGTGTTGTTCATGGCCCTTGAGCCTTAGCATGGGAGATTCACCTCATTGACCAATATCTTATCATGTTCATTCATAAATGGGGTTTTTAAATTGTGAAAAATAAATTCAATATATTGTAGGTATTGGGGGGGGGAGGGTGTGGGGTATTGAGGGGTTTATAAGTATTGGGAGGTATAAAAAAAGGTATCTAGTAAATATAGGGGTTTATTTTGTTGGAAATATGTATTTGGAGGGGTGTTCAATAAAAGGATTTTTGAAGGTATTTATCAATATCTAGTGAAATTACGGGTATTCTTTAATATCCCATGAACAAAGGTGTTATGTCGTAGGTTCACTAAGTGAATACCCCATGAGCCTTAGAAGCTAAATTTTGTTGGAGAACCATGGAATTGAGAAGTGATTAACTATGAATTTCAAGAGAGAGAGAGAGAGAGTTGGTGTCTAAAGAAACCAATTATTCACTAAAGAACAAGTGAGAATATCTTAACATATGGAATCAATAATAATGGATGGTTGATACATTAATACATAATATCATTGACATATACTCAAAGGTATAAATAACTCCCTTAAAAATGAGGAAGACTTAGTCCACTTTGATCACCTTAGGTGCACTTGATATATAGGTTTTGTTCCTCGACATATGCACCACTTAGCCTAGTTGGGACAATTTTTAGTTGATCTAATTAATCAATCAACCACTAAATCAATGTCCTATTCAACCTTTGATTGTATCTAGAGTAACAACGTTCAGATTCATAAATATTAGAGTAAGTAAGATCCTCGTTTTTTAAAACCCACGATCAAC
>ML819860.1:13355-56835 GCA_009831015.1 Picea engelmannii | reverse complement strand
TAGCTTATTTCAATGGATTCATAAAGATATCAACAATTTGATCAGTCATCCTACAATAATAAAGAGACACAATCTTCTCATGTACCAAATATCTCAAATAATGTGAGTGAAGATCCACATGATGCATTTTATTATGAGCAACATGGATATAAACTACTTGTATTTCACTTTGATTATGATAATGACCTACAATCAACTTCTCAAAAGGAAATCTAAGCTCACCTATTAAGTTGTGAATTCACACTACCTCTATGCCAACATTAACGACACCTCTATTTTTACCTTATGTGGTCACGAAGGAAACCACCTTTTGCTTCTTGAAAGATCATACTATGGACCCTAATCCAAGATTAAACACATAGCTTGATGTTGATTTCTTGTCATTTCCATATCCAACCCATTCAAAGTCGATATAATTGACCAATCAGTTCATATTTTCATTGCAATAGTTTATACCAAATTTATGTACATACCCTTGATATAGTGAATAATCCTCTTTTTGGCCTCAAGTAGCTCTCTTTCATATACTGTGTGAACCTAGAGACCACACTAATAGAAATGAAAATATCAGGTTGAGTAGGATTCAAATAAATTAGACTTATAACAAGTTCCCTATAGAGAGTAGCATCGACTCTCTAGGAATCATAATCATTAGTCAATGTCACATCCAACTGATATGGAGTACCGTGGGGCTTGCATTCCTCCATTTTTTAATCATTTAAGTGGATCCAAAGCATACTTAGGTTGATTGTAATATCATGGTATTGAACCTTTGAACTTGATCTTGTTTATATTGTAATTATGATTCTCATTACTATGTTTTTATACATACCATGAGGTAACTTCCATGGTGATTTTGAAAAACATATGAACATTAGTAATTTTGAAATCAATATAAAAAAGGTTTCAAGAATGACTAAGGCTAGTCACCTAAGGGTTATCATTCCACTAAAGGGGAAATGTAAGGGGTCCAAGGGGTTTATCATGAACTTAGTTTCATGTGTTCATAACTTTTCCATATCATATACATAACCCTCTTCCATGTGATTGTCGATTTCCACTTTTTCCTACTATACGTGTTAATGAAACTAGGAACCTAGTTAAATCACTATTTACCAGAGATAACTATCTCTCTTTACTCAAGTATTCACCTCCTGTTTTGTAGTAACCACTCCCATCATCAAGGAACCAATAAATGGATGGGGAGGAGACTCTCTATTCTCATTCATTCATTCATGCAAGGGGAGAATTCAGATTTGGAGTGGGTGGCTTGAGGAAAATAGAGTTCTTGGTGAAGAAATACCAACCTAGATCTCACATTATCCATAAAGATATAAAAGAGGGATTGTTGTGTGTTACTGGGCACCACAATTTAGTAGAGAGATACCTCCTTAAACCTTTGTATATTGTTATCCCTTTTGGCTACCCAAGAATCCACAATTAGCTATCCAAGAAGACATGTATCACAAGAAATAACATCTAAAAATGGATCGTGTTTTGGGTTCCTACTAATTATACTAAATAGAAAAGAGAGGAAGAGCATTCCTGAGGGACTAAAGAGAAAAGAAGGGGGTGTATTTTTTGCGTTAAATAGGGTAGTAGAGTGAGTGCCAAGAGTTGGTATAAGTGAAAGATTGAATAAATAATCTAGTGTTTTGTATTGGATTGATCTTGGAAGCTTATGGTCAAGGAGTGAGTGACTTGGAAGTATGAAACTTTTCCTCTTAACCTTATTGGGCTCATATCCCAGCACGAGGGGTGGCATCCATAGAGGATTTTCCTAAGGTTGGGATGAAAGTGGTGCACACTTAGTCAATTGCTTGGAATCTAGTTGTTGGAAAAGATAAGTACCTCTTATTTTCTCTAAAAATATTATTAGGTGATGTTTGTAATTATAAGATGTAAGTGGATAAATTCATTGAATATTATTGTAGGTTTGATGAGAAAATGAATCTAAATTTATATTGTATGCAAATTGTTTGTACAAATGCATTGTGCACACAAGTCTAAAAATTGGTTTCATATTTTTAGTGAAATAGTGTCATATGAAGTCGAATGAGGATCAAGATCAAATTTTAAGTGAGTTTATTTGTCACATATCCCCATTTTTCCACCAAAAATTAGCCTCATTTTTTCCTATTTGGCCCTTAAAAACATGAGATGGTTTCAAATAAAAGAAAAATTCTAAAACTTAGCCATGTGGTGTTTGTTGGCACTCAAATTTTAACAACTATCTAACATCAATATCCATGTTCTTTCTATTGGGTATGTGTTATATTATTTGCACGAGTAGTAGTGTTTGAGCATATGCAATGGGCGCGTAGTCCCTCGCGCAGGGGTCTGGGGGTAGCGCCCCCGAAATTTTTTTTCTGCCTCGAGAAACGTGTCATGTATTTAGGTGGTTTTTCGGCACATGGTTTTTTCCGATGGTTTTCTATTTCTGGTTAAGGAATTAGGGTTTTGGACTAATCCAGGTCATTGGGTTAGGGTTTTGGATGCCGCTAGCTCTTATATGTATATTGTATTGTAAACAATGTATCATGATGAATGAATATAGAATATGTTGGTTTTCTCGGTTTGGGTTTCCAGGGGAAAAATCTCTATGTAATGTTTGTATTTTCCATTGTATATTTTCTGTTCTTTTTATGAATATCTGTTTGCAGTAGATATTGTACAAGGTTAGAATTTTCACTTTCCACGTTTCAGATTTATATTTATCCTTTTAATTCCCCAAAAGGTGGCAATATAGTTAGGTCTTATAGTTAATGTTGTGAAATTTGGTTGTTGAAAGCCACCTTCTAAAATAAGCCATCACCTTCTAAAATAAGCCATTATGAGAAGGCACCTTCTAAAAATAAGCCATCACCTTCTAAAATAAGCCATTATGAGAAGGCCATTAAGCTAAGTGTTCAAGGATTATTTACAATTTCATATTATGTATGTAATTCTAAGTGATTGGATTTGAATGATTTTACACTTCCCTTATTTATACTCATCTCCATGAAAGAAATAACTAGTTATTTCTTTCATACCCTTACCAAATGATTTGTTTTTGGTACATGAAAGGTTTTTTCATAAGTTGTGAATGTTATTAAGGGTTTAAATGAGGTTTGTAAAATTTTTATAAGGTTAAATGATTTGTTTTTGGTACATGAAAGGTTTTTTCATAAGTTGTGAATGTTATTAAGGGTTTAAATGAGGTTTGTAAATTTTTTATAAGGTTTTTTCATATGTTGTGAATGTTATTAAGGGTTTAAATGATGTTTGTAAATTTGATATAAGATTTTTGGTTACATGAATTATTCCATCACTGGCGTCGAAGGGAAAAAGAGCTCATTCCCCTACCCCTAAAAACATGTAATTGCAATGCATAGAATTATTATGTAACCATTATGAATGAGTTTAAATATTTCTTTGAGACATTAAAATCTAACATGTGATGGGTTATGTTAGGTGTATACCATAATGAAAGTGATTCTTATGCTCTAGGATTTTATGCCAATATTTGTGACCATGTACATATAAGAAATGAGATGAAAACATTGTAGGTTAAAGAATTGTTTCCTTATGATTATTATATATTTAATGAACATAGAATCATGTTTCTAAGAATTGAATAATGTGTTACTTGCATGACCTTAATTCCATTAAGCTTAAACGATAGAGTTGTCCTTATTGCAGAGATTTTAGGTAATTCGATGGGTTGTTACCATGGATGAACTTATGAAATATAAATAGTATGTGAATAATATGAGTTGATTATTCCATTTATTCTTAATTGTGACCTTATTAACATGGTATTATGTTGCAAATTGTGAATAGATAGTCTTAAATAATTTGAGACTTTGATCTTAAGTACGTTGTTAAGAGATTTGCTTAGCTAGTATTTTCATTTAAATATTGAATGCTTGAATCATATTGAATAATATAATATCAAATTATATCATAGTATCTAAGGGGAAAGGTTGCTTTATTGAAATGGTCTTTTACTCTTGAAAATTGATTTACATGTTGTTATTCACATTGCATTATTAAACCAACAAACCCCTTTCTTGATGTTGTTGATGTAGGAACTTTACATTGAGAGATAAATATATAGTTATTCATATACATACTTGGATTCCCAAAAGGAAATGTAATTGACCAAGGTCAGTCATTTAAAATGTATTTTCCATTTTCTCATTTAAACCTAAAGTCAAGTTATCACTACCACCAATGATGACTAAATCGTCAACATAAAATGAAACTATCAAAATATCATCATTCACAAAGACATAAATAATATGATATGATTCGCAATGTATATAGTCATTCATATACATACTTGGATTCCCAAAAGGAAATGTAACTGAACAAGGTCAGACATTTAAAATGTATTTTCCATCTTCTCATTTAAACCTAAAGTCAAGTTATCACTACCACCAATGATGACTAAATCGTCAACATAAAATGAAACTATCAAAATATCGTCATTCACAAAGACATAAATAATATGATATGATTCACAATGCTTCAAACCAAGAATTAGGAAGAACCTCTCAATATTTTCATAACACTACAAGGAGAACACTTTCTTGCGAAGGTTTTTACGAAACCTCCCCGAAAAATTCTTCCCTTAGCAATAAATAGTGGAGATTGTTAGTGAAGGTGGGCAACTGGAGGTTTTTGTAGAGGTTTTTTTTTCGGTGCACCTTTATGGATCATATGCACTGGTGCACATCTAAAAACTATTGCATTGGTGCTTAAATGTTCAAATGCCCTGTCACTATTCATAGCGAAGACGCATGGTGAGAGTTTTTTGCGGAGGTTTTTTTAATCGATGCATCCTTAACATATCAATGCACCATAACTTTCATGAACAGTGATGCCTCATTGCTTCCATGTTCCCATATCACTGCCATACTTTATAATAAAATTGCATGCACCGAATAAATCACACCAGTGTCATTGAACATCACCCACCAGTGCGCCTACCTGTCTAAAGGTGCACCGAGATAGGGTAAATAAATAAAAATTACCAACCTGATTTTCATTGTTATAGTGCATCCCATGCTTTCAAACTCTCAAGAAAGCACTGGTGCTCACCTTTTTTCCTTAGATACCCTATTTCTAGTGCTCTACATTGATTTGGATAGCTCCATTGTTGGATTCCATACATTTCCAAATTTTAATTTTCTCTCAACGATGCAACCATGCCTCCTTGGGACAAAATAGAGTAGGTAAATTATTTATTACCTTCCTATTTTCATTTTCATCCAATCAAAATTACAAATTATCTTGAAATTGGGCATTTTTTTTCAATTTTTTTTAAATTTCGCGTGGTGCGCCTAAACGGCTTGGCTTGCCCCAAAGTGGTGCATATTGTGTTAAATACACAGTGAGAACCACTGAATTTGCATCAATATATGGTCGTACCAAAGTCATTCAAGCTAGCGCACTGTGAAAAATTACCAAAAAACAAAGTGGTGCATCCTTCAGAACACCCCTACACTGGCACAAAGTGGGCTTATACCCGCACCGGTGCATTACACTTTATTTACCACACCACTATTTCAACAATATACAAGATTTAACCTAGTGGTGCACCAAGTTTAATTAATCACCCCGGCATGTACTCGAAACATAATGCCAAAGTGAGCATCTCTGTCAGTGTGTCTATATATGTCTACACCAGCGTCATTCAAGCTAGCACACCACGATAAATTACCAAAAAATAAAGTGGTTCATCCTTTGGAATGTTACGACACTAACACAAAATGGGATTATAATTGAATCGGTGCGTTACACTTCATCAACTACACTGCTATCTCAACAATTTATAAAATTTAACCTAGCGGTGCACCACGTTTAATAAATCGCCCGGGGGCATACCCTAAACATAATGCCCCGGAGAATCAATGTTTAAACACATCTCCATACTTTATAAAAAAAGTATACGCACTGAATAAATTGCACCGATGTCATTGCATATTACGCCTCGTTAGGCCTAAATGTCTTAAAGCACACCGGAGTAGGGTAAATTAAAAAAAAAACATTACCAAACCGATTTTCATTGTTACAGTGCATCCCATGCTTCCAAAATATCAAGAAAGAATCGATGTTGATCCAAGTGGATATTGGTGGCCAGCCACCTTTTCCAACTAGCTCAAAATAGTTTTCTGACAATTTTGGTAGTTTACTATTTTTAGTAGTTTTTAACTTGGGCCATTTTGAGGGCCTAAATGAAGGTTTTTTTTGGGATAAATCTTCTCAATGATAGCAAAAGGCTCTAATTGAGCCCCTAAAATGAATATCTTCGATGATACCTTTCCAACGAGCTATCATGCACCCCAACCAAAGATCGTATGCCAAATTTATACCCCCAGGAAGTTGATACACCAAACTACCCAAAACGATGTCCACCAAACTGTTGGCTTTTCATCTTCCAGGGTTTTGGATTTTGTTTATGATAAAAAGGCCTTTGGAGCCTCATTGTAAAAACATCTTATTTTGAATGTGAGTAGCGGACACATCTCTTCTCAGAGATAAGTTGTCACCATTCTAGCGAGTCTTTCACTATGTATTTTTACAGTCTTTGTACATTTTCTCCCATTAATAGAAAATTGTGTATTATTGTATCTATGTGTTTATGGTTGCATCTCTGATACATTTATGTTATATTATTGGATATCCAAGATATCTCTATACATTGCTTTATTATATCTCTACTCTCATTTCATATTGAAAATAATTTGGATCAGTGGTATCAGAGTAGGCTGCTCTTGATCGTTTTTCAGTGCATGTCCCCGACGAGGTCCAAGTATAGAAAGTTTTTTCTAGAGCTTGTCTCTCTTGAGGACAATCTCCCTCGCATGCCCAAGAAATCCTCCATGGCAAAAGAAAATAAAAACGACAGAGCAGACGATTTTAGTAATTTGTTGCTTGAGCAAGCTCTCACGTGACAGAGGGACGAAATGATGGAGAATTTTTCCCACATCCTTCAACGCTTTTCGATAACAATAGGTGTGTATTCATCAAGTGGCCACTTTGGAGGAATATTTCCTTTCAATGTACAAGCTAATTTTGATATTCCCATATTTGAAGGACAAATAGATGCAGATGCCCTAGAAAAGTGGTTAAATTTGCTAGAAGGTTATTTCTATGTTCATAATTTCTCCGACAGGGAAAAGATTACCTTCACACTCCTTAAGGCTCTCCCCCATGTTAAACATTGGTGGGAAACTTATTGGGAGAAAATTTCCACATAGGAGTCTGGAATATATTGGGTCGAGCCCACTTGGGATTTTTTTGTGGATGTGGTAAAAGGAACAATACTACCCTATTGGAAACTATGAGGACCAGTACATGAGATGGACCACACTGTGGAAAGAGAGGGGAGAGAAGTTCTGAATTTCACCAATACCTTCCATACCTTGCGCACCAAGATGGATATCAAAGACTCCGAACTACATTTGGTTCTGAAATACCGTGGGGCTTTACACATATACATCTAAACTGAAATGGATTTTCTGGACATCTCATCACTCGGTACTGCTTATCGATATGTTGTTAAAATCAAGCAGAAATTTAAGCACTAGAACAAACAAGAGTTCACGTCTGCAAATCCACAACAACCAAAGTGTGATAAAGATAGCCCTAACAAACAGTCTCTTGAAAACCAGTCCAAGCCACGGGAAAAGAAGGGTCACAGAAAGACGAAGAAGGACACCGAAAAATGGTGTGATTTTCAAAAAATACCATGGCACAACACTGATGAATGTCGCTCAAAACAATCATTGGTGGTCGAGATCAAATACAAGGAGCTGAACCCTGGTTCAGAATCTGATTCATAAAATATTGATAGAAGACGGATCATCGATGCAGACCCCACTGCTATTGTCGCGACTGCAAAAATTCAACCAGAAGAACCCACGGATCCTGAAGAGGGGGAGTGCCTTTTTCATTCATAGATGTGGATGAAGGGGACCCCACTGCATTTTATTGTTGATAGTGGAAGCCATAATAACCTCATCTCAGCAGAGGTCATCAAACAGTTGAGATTGTCGACAACACCACACCCGCAACCATACAAGATTGGGTGGCTTCGTCGGGGATGAGATCTTCATGTCAGTGAGTAGTGTCGATTGTCATACAGCATCCAACCCTTCAAGGATGAGGTATTATGTGATATTTCCCTACTGGATGTTTGTGATGTTCTCTTGGGCCAACCATATATGTGGAAGCGCCATGCTATCTATGAGTCTCGACCCCATATTGTCATTGTTACTCTGGAAGGGTCATCTCTACAATATACTAGAGGTAGTTCCAACTATTGTCCCACCGAAACAATGTCGCAAGGTAGTATATCATACTACAAAATTCATCTTCTTCATAATTTGTTCAAAAGGTGAACAGAAGAGTACTGCAACCACTACAACCTCGACCCAAGCACCTTCTATCCAAAAGAAGCAGGTTGACAATATTGCAGCAAAGTGTAAAGATTCTTTCTGCACACAGGCATCTCATGTAGCCAGACTAGTTAAAAAGGTCCAACCCTTCTAGCCACAGGTTTGTGACAACCTTCAACAAGCTAAGCAGTGCAACTTCTCCAACAAGGCAAGTAGCTCATCAAGATGCAGATTCAACAAATGCTTTTCCCTCTCCCCCGGGCACTCAACACAATGGAGACCATTGATTCCTAAGGAGGGAGTATTGATCAAGGTGGATATCGGTGGCCACCCACCTTTTCCAACTGGCTCAAAACAGTTTTCTGGCAATTTTGGTAATTTACTATTTTTAGCACTTTTTAACTTATGGGGCCATTTTGAGGGCCTAAATGAAGGTTTTTTTGGGGATCAATATTCTCAATGATAGCCAAAGTCTCTAATTGAGCCCCCAAAATGAATCTCCTCGATGATACCTTTCCAATGAGCTATCGTGTGCCCCAAATGGAGATCATATGCCAAAGTTACGCCCCTGGGAAGTTGATACACCAAACTACCCAAAACGAGGTCCACAAAATTGTTGGCTTTTCATATTCTAGGGTTAGGGTTTGAGATTTTTTTTATGATAAAAAGGCCTTTGGAGCCTCATTGTAAAATCATCTTCTTGCAAATGCGAGTAGTGGACACATCTCTTCTAAGAGATAAGATGCCACCATTCTAGCGAGTCTTTCACTCTGTATTTTTACAGTCTTTGTACATTTTCGCTCATTAATATAAAATTGTGTATTACTGTATCTTTGTGTTTATGGTTGCATCTCTGATACATTTCTATTATATTATTGGATATTTGAGATATCTCTGTACATTGCTTTATTATATCTTCGCTCTCATTTCATGCCGAAAATAATCTAGATTAGATGTTCACCTTTCTTCCTAAGACGCCATGTTTCATGTGATCTACATCGACTTGAATATCTCTATTGGTGGATTCCACACATTTCCAAATTTTGAAAATTACCACAAATTTTCATTTCATCTCAACGGTGCAGTTATTCCTCCTCGGGAAAGAAGAGACTAGGTATATTATTTATTACCTTCCTATTTTCATTTTCATCCATTCAAAATTACAATTTAGTTTGAAATTTGGCTCACCCCGACATGGTGTGTACTATGTTAAATACATAGTGAGCATCGTCATCGGGGTGTCAAATACATGTACGCACTGGTGTGGTTCCCTCAAGCATACCACAATGAAGTATTAGAAACACAGCATGGAATCCTTCAGAATGCCTCGAAATTGGGGCAGAATGGGCTTCGACCTGCACCATCACATTTCAGTTTATTAACCACACCTCTACCTCAACGATATATAGAAGTTAACCTAGAGATGCACCAATTCTATCTAATATTAGTTGGGCATACCAGAAACATAATGCATCGACACGCCAATGTTCAAACACACCACCATATCTTATAAAAAACATACACACACCAAATAAATCACTTTGATGTTTTTTAACATTACACACTACTATACTTCACTCAACTAACGACACTGCTAACGTAACGATTTATAAAATTTAATGTAGTGGTGCAACCATTGTAATCCAACGCACCATAAATGTATACAGAAACACACTGGGACATATATTTCCCTATTTTTCATAGTGGGAAATCTCATTGGATGCCTCGTTCTCGGTGCTCTATCCTTTACAAAGTGGTGCATCCTTCAAAAATCATTGAAACCGACAGACAATGGGCTTCTAGCCACACCAACACATTTCACTTCATTAACTGCACCCTAGCTCAACGTTGTATGAAATTTTAACCGAGCGATGCACAAATTGTACCCAACCACATTGGTGCAAACTGGACATATAACACCCCGACATATCAATGTTAAAACGTATTGCCATACTTTATAAAAATCATACATGCACCAAATAACGAGCTATTATCCCAAATTTTTTTAGACTATGGAAAAATTGCAGCACCTCTCACTGCTCTCCTTAAAATGAATGCTTTCAATTGGACTCTTGTAGCTAATCAAGCCTTCCATGATTTGAAAGAGGCTATGTGCACAGCTCCTGTATTGGCCCTTCCTGACTTCAAACATCATTTTTTCCTAGAATGTGATTCATCCAGGAAAGGAATTGGCATCATTCTCATGCAAGAAGGATGGTCGATGGCCTTTACCAAAAAAAAACTTTCAGAGTGCCATTTGGGCCAATCAATCTATGAAAAGGAAATGTTGGCTATTCTACATGATGTGGATCTATGGCATCCTTATCTATTGGGTCAATGCTTCCAAATTAAAATTGATCATCAAAGCTTCAAGCATTTTCTGGAACAACGAATTTCATCCCCAGAGCAACAAACATAGGTCACCAAGATATTTGGATATGATTATGAGATAATTTACAAGAAGGGAAAAGAAAATATGGTTTTTGACACTCTTTCCTACAAGTATGAAGATGAAGGATTCGTTTTTTCTCTCTCCTTCATTGTACCAGATTGGCTCCAAGATGCTCACCATAAATGGCTGCAAGACCCCAAAATTTATGGCCTTATCCAACGGTTGCAAGCCAATTATTCAGTTTCTCCCAGGTACTCTTGGCACAATAATGAGATTCACTACAAAGGTCACTTGTATCTCAACGTGCAGTCACAACTTAAATATCAGGTGCTTTCGAATCTTCATACTTCCCCCACATCTGGGCATTCGGGGTTCACCAAAACATATGAAAGGGTCAAATGCTCTTTTTTCTGGGATGGCATGAAATAGGGCATCCACACCTTTGTGGCTGAATGCAAATTATGTCAATGGAATAAGGGAGAAACGGTCAAGACCCCGAGAATACTCCAACCGCTCTTGATTCCGTTAGCTATTTGGTAGGATATTTCTATAGACTTCATTGTTGGATTACCTAAATCGAGAAATAAATTATTCATCATGGTGGTAGTTGATATTCTTTCCAAATATGCTCATTTATGTGCTCTCCAATACCCATTCACAACATCCACAATGGTTCAAATTTTCATGGATAATACCTTCAAGCTTCATGGCATGCCTCATTCTATTGTCTCTGACCGAGACCCCACTTTTACCAACATTTTTTGGCAAGAATTGTTCCATCTTCAGGGCACCCAATTGCATATCAGCATTTCCTATCATCCCCAGACTAATGACCAAACTGAAGTTGTCAACAAGTGTTTGGAAACTTATATGCAGTGTTTTGCATCTAAATGACATAATTAGTGGACTCGATGGTTACCCCTTGTTGGATGGTGGTACAACACATATTACCATATAGCTACTCACATGACTCATTTTGAAGAAGTCTATGGAAAAAATCCACAATCGATTCTCTCCTACATGCCAGGTGTATCGAAGGTTCAGGAGGTTAACAACAATCTTACAGTTTGTGAGGCCATTCTCTGCACCCTCAAAATTGTTTTTCCATGGCTCATAATCACATGAAGAAACAAGCAGATCAAGGTTGTTCCGAATGACAATTTATTGAAGGGGACCAGGTGTTTTTTCGTATGCAACCCTATAAGAAGAATTCACTTAAAAAAAACCATTGTCAAAGTCTTTCATAAGATTTCTCCCAAATTTTATGGTCCTTATACAATTCTCAAGTGAGTGGGGCAAGTGGCTTGCCAATTAGCCTTGCCCAATCATTCTATGCTCCATCATGTTTTTCATGTCTCATGCTTAAAGAAGGTGATTGGTACTAAGTGTCAAACTCAAACCATTCTCCTTGAGTTGGATGAAGAAGGTTCCATTTGGTTGTAACCACAAGTAGTCTTGGACCAACGCGAGGGTCATCTCTATCGGCGCACCATCAACGAAGTGTTAGTGCAGTGGAAAGATACAACTCCCAACGATGCAACTTGGGAGACAACTACCATTTTGCAATAGTTTCCTCATCTAAAGCCTTGAGGACAAGGCTCTTTTTCAAGGGGGAGGGCATGTTAGAGACCTAACCCCCCTAACCCCTCACATACATAGAATAATACATGTCCATGTAATAAAGGTCAACATTAGTTAACAAGGCCTATTTAATAAATCAGAATAAGTCAATGTAAGAAGACCTAATAGAAGCTTTCGCTTCTAGAAGGATATTCCTCTAGAATGATCTTTAGAAGATAGAATTAGTAAAAATAAGAGTAGGAGTCATGAGAAGTGTTTCCATGAGAATTATTGTAATAGAGCGTTGCTCTGCTAGAGGTTTCCCCCTCAAAGAGGCAGGTGAACATTGTTTCCTATCAATACAGGTATTATTTTGGTGTTGTGGTTTCATATATTGTGTTTTTCCACTGTTATTCTCTACAATATTTATGTGTTTGACTATTATAATAGATCTAGTACCTTACAGGGGGTTATTTTTATCCTCGTGAGGTTGTTGTTTGGACCTTAACAAATCTAAAAATCAACAATAGCTTCATAAAC
Source organism: Picea engelmannii (assembly GCA_009831015.1). NCBI lineage: Eukaryota > Viridiplantae > Streptophyta > Pinopsida > Pinales > Pinaceae > Picea > Picea engelmannii. The sequence goes on along the minus strand of ML819860.1, from coordinate 43,956 downwards.
ATAAGAGTTGGGAAGATCATATTGTTTTAACAACTTTAGGGCCCAAGTATAAAGTTTCCTCCCCAAACATGGTCAAGGCCCTGAAACCCATACCTAATGCTCAAAAATTCCTAATGGCACCCATATCCCCACTTGAAGGAAAATGATCCCCTTGAGAGATCATTTATGGTGGAACAAGGCATTGTTTATTTCCTTGGATGTGTAGAATCTTCCTTTAGGGCCTAAGGCCCAAGTTTCTTCCCTCAACCATGTCCATGGTCTCAAGACCCATACCTAGTGATTAAAAACTCATATTGGCTCTCATATCTCTACACAAAGGAAAAATATATCTTCAATAGGGAACATGTGGTAGTTCAAGGAGTTGTAATCAACCCTAGATGCATAAAATATTCTTTTAGGTCCTAAGGCTTAGGTTTCTTCCCTCGGTCATGTCCAAGGTCCCAATACCCATACCTTGTACTAAAACCTCCTAATGTCACCCATATCCCCACTCAAAGGCCAAAGATACTCTAGTGAGGTCATGTATGGTGGTTCACGGCATTGTCCTTGGCCCTGGATGCCTATAAGATTCCTTTATGGCCTATGGATTACATTTCCTCCCCCGGCCATGTCCAAGGCCACGAGACCCATACCTAGTGCTAAAAAATTCCTAATGGTTCCTATATTCCCCTAAAAGGAAAATATTCTATGAAGAGGTCATGTATCATGGTTCAAGCCATTCGTCTTGGTCATAAATTCCTAGAAGTTTCCTTTAAAACCTAAAACCCAAGTTTCCTCCCCCAAGGGACTTAGAAATATTTTCTTTCAAATTTCACTTATAAATTTGAATATTAATTTATTACCTTTATTTTTGTGGTATTTTTGTGGCAATAGGTATGTATATACCTTTTCATCAAGAAATTATTGAAATATACCCAAAAATATGTTCAACATGTCCATGTAACTTGATGGTAGCATGAGAAACTTAAAATATGTAGAAATGCCTTTATGTTTGTAATTATACTTTTGCTAGTGGATTTTAAGAAGAACTGCACCCGGTAGCCACAAAATGATTTTCAAATACAATATTATCATTCATACTGGGTTTCCTTAATAGTCCATATCACATATAGGCATGGAATTAATAACAACGTAGACAAATGAGTAATATTTGAGTATCACTTATACACAACTGATGATACGTTCTATGATTTCAATTATGCACATAATTACTTCCAAGTGTTCTATGATCACTTGAAGGAGAAAAAGATATAATGTATCAACATTGGGTCTAGTCCAATGGTTTTGTAAGTTAATTCTAAAATTCCCACAAATTTCAAAGGTTGTTTTCATTTCACAAAACATATAAGGTGCCACATATATGAAACTATTTTGACACTAGGCATGGAAATGAGAGCATGACAGGAATAGAACATGTGTCATAACTTCTCTATGTAGATATGATGTATAGTGGTATGATGTGTGTCACTAAAGGTATAGGGAACAAGAAGGTGAGAGGAATCAACAAAGAAAATACTTGTGAAAATATTTTTGGGAGGTGGTCGATAAAGATTGGTCACATGCATGACCATGTAACATAGTGCATGGTATTCATGGATTTCATTTGGTTTGAAGCTCACACTACCCTATATTAAATATATGGACAAGTCTAAAACTCGTTTTCTTTTGTAGCCCATGTAATGATGATGAACGAGATGAGTGCAAATCAACAAAGTAGGTTGCTATGAGATAATGTATCACTTTTCATGGACTTGTTGAATTAACCCATTAGAAGAGGAGAAATCGTATATTTCAATAGATTATCATGATGTTTCGCATCTTCTAGAATCATGTACACTTTGGTTTGAAAATTCTTAGGTTATATCTCACTCATATTAAATGCATCTTGATTTATTTCAATAATGTAAAGCAAAGTACAAAGTAACATACATGGAGTTTCTTTCCCAAAAGAAGATGAACGGGGCATTGATTATTGGTTGGCACATTGCAATAGAGGTAAAGAAAATCCTTGATAATAAATTATGAAAGTATTAATTTTATGATTGAGTTGATGTTTGTTAGAGAAACCTACTTAAGACAAGATGATAACACGAGAAAAAGGAGTGGTTATGTATTTTAGGATTGTAGACTGGGTGCTTATGTGTACCACTTTACAAACTTAATGATTGTGACAAAGCTCCAACTACAAATAATGTCAAATAATGTCAAAAGAACACTTGTTATAAGTACAATACTTCCTATCAACTTTTGAGCACAAAAAATTAATGGAGAATAATCACTAACATAGTTGATAGATGAGGAAAAATCAAATGTGATTTTTTCGTTAATTTCGAAGTATGTTTTTTTCCCATGCATCAACAAATTATTACATGTACATTTCTATTTTTCAATTTTCAATGCATATTTGATGAGACTAATAAAATTGTCATTTTGAGTACCCAACTTATATAAACATTATCTCACCAAAAAAAATGCATTGTCGTATTGCAAATCGAATTGTTTTATTTTGAATTACAATTAACATAAAAAAGACTAACATAAGTCATAAAAAAAACATACGTCAGGTTGTGGAACTCAGGAGAGAAAAGTTACCCTAGTGCTACTTCCTATTATGAGTATTAATGGCTCATCAATATAAGGCATAATTTGTATGTTATCACAAGTTGCAACTTGTGTTCCACATCCGTTCAAGGACAAAAAGAGGAATCCAAGGAACACGTTTGAAATGTCTACCTCTTTAGCAATCAACTTTGAGATTAGGGTGTTTTGGTATTCAGTCAATCAAATCATTATAGGGATAGTGTACACAATACCCTTACCCTTGTTGTTTGGCGGACCATTAGCGTTCAAAAACCCATCTTAAATAGGATTTAACATCTCTTCTCAAGCTTTGTGATGTGGAAAATTGGAAGGAGAGAAATCGTTGCATCTTCAAGAATGAGGAACATCTTTTAACAATGGTTTGGGCTTGCATACATAAAAAAAATCTTGAAACAATTAAATATCTATCTTGGAACGAAGAGGATGTCAAATGTAATCCTAAAGAGATCATCCTCTCAGGTTGGAATCTCAACTTAGTAATGATCACCCCTTGTCAATAACTATGGGGCCTCATCTCTCCTCCCCCTTTCTTCGTCCCCTTCACCTCATCATTTTATCAAAGTTAATATTGATGGGGCTGCAAAGAACAATCTAGGAGATGTCGGGTGTGGAGGAGATTTTTGCAACTCCACGGGGAAAATTCTAAGAATTTATTATGGCATCCTAGGCATAAGCTCCAATAATGCGGCAAATCTCTGGGTGCTCCTTACTAGATTAAAAATATCCAACCAACAAAATTATTCCAAACTCATCATGAAAGGTGACTCTTGAGCAGCTCATCATAAACATGTTGATTCACCTCTAGAATGGTTCACTAACTTGGAAAATATCTAAGAATTGGTGTCTAAAGGACATTCTTGAGCATCTTCAACACCTCTTACTCAAAGCCTCTGTCATCATTCCTTCTCATGTAAGAAGAGGCACCAATAAGCTTGTTGATCATCTTGCCAATGAAGGGATGTCCAACTACTATGACATTAAATATCTTGACTGGAACTCTCTAGACTATGTCGATCTCAAACAAGAATGTTAAAAACTTAGCCAGAAGGACCTCCCCTTCCCTGCATTGATATGATATCGCAATTTGACAAGGGAAACCCACTTATCTTCTAGCTTGCATGGGGGTGTTTTCGAATTTTTTATTTGCTAAGTATTCTAGCTTTGCATAGGTCTCACTGGTAGATTGGTAGATGGATGGTTGGTCTCACTTGTCTCGTAGTCATAGCATCGATCAGAAGAAGGAAGGGAAAGAGTCATGTCCACTCTACAAAGGTTGTATCCAAAGAAGACACGGTCTCTGATTCCTCCAAAATGACGGGTTTCGTTCTTGTTTACTTTCTAACTATCAGTTTTACCATGTTTTGTTTCTACAATATCTTATCTCTTCCGACCCTTGATAGTTCTATGGAAATTTTAAGAATATATAGTCTTGGTTTAATATGCCAACCTGATTTACTTTGAGGTGTAGGGCAGTCGGCAATGCAATGTACTATTAAGGAACTTTGTTATGTGAAGTCACCAATTCGAAACCTCAGCTTACCTTGTGTGTTGTGTATGGGGCATCATGGGCACACCTAAAGGTTATAGTGGTAATAGTCGGATAACAAGATCCCGTGTCACGCGAATACATTCATGACTAGTTGTTGATTCCAAATATATGCCAACTCAATTTCCCTCTCGGCGAGTCGACAAGCCCTTTAGCTAGCCATTTTTTAGAAAAAAATCCCAAGCCATTCCCAAAGGCCGTGAATGTCATTTCCAGATGTCGTGAATCTCTATACATTATGTCTTTTATATAAAATAAAGAAAACGAATATGGTGAATCTCTATACATGATTTTTTTTTTATATAAAATAAAGAAAACAAAAACTTAAAATAATAATAGTTTCCTTTCATTTTTTACTTAAACATTTTTTTATTTCTAATCTAAATATTATTATATAATTTCTTTTAATTTCTTTATTTGAATTTAATTATAAAAATTTAACCATAAAAATCTTAAATTGTATCACCAAGTATAAAATCTTAAATTGTATCACCAAGTATTTAATTAAAGAAATGAATTCCATTTCTTAATTTCAAATTTGAAAATTACTTGTACTTATTATTTTAACTAATTTACATAAAAGAAATTTAAATGTTATAATTATTTTATTTAATTAATTTATATAAAAATTTAAATATTATAATCATTTTATTAATTTTGATGACTATAATATATTATACTTATTATTTTAACTAATTTACATAAAAGAAATTTAAATGTTATAATTTTTTTATTTAATTAATTTATATAAAAATTTAAATATTATAATCATTTTATTAATTTTGATGACTATAATATATTATAAAAATTTAAATGTTATAATTATTTTATTTAATTAATTTTTATAAAAATTTAAATATTATAATTATTTTGTTAATTTTGATGACAATAATATATTATAGTTAATAACAATCATTTTGAAAATTAACTTATAGTTTTCTCCATGCAATTATATTTAAAAATATTAAAAACCAATAAAAACAATTACTTTTAAAATGTTGAAAACAGATAAAAACATAGAATTCCAACACTGCCTTCAATGTCAAATGTCAAGGTAATAACAAACAAAAATGCAATTATATTTAAAAATATTAAAAACAAATAAAAGCAATCACATTTAAAAATGTTGAAAACAAATAAAAATATAAAATTTCAACACTGCTTTCAATGTCAAATGTCAATATACTAACAAAAAGAATTCAATAAACTGTGTGACATTAAGAAACGAAATTGAGACGTATGATGATGACAGAGTTTGAAACCAACAAATCAAATTAAAAAATGTTAAAAGACATAAAATTTCAACACTACTTTCAATCTCCAATGTCAATATAATAACCCAAAAAAATTCAACCTTGAGAAACAAGATTGAGACGTATGTATGATGATGAGACAGTCTGAAACTAACAAACCACATATAAGTACACTTTTTTTAGTTATTTATGTGAAGCGTTTATCTAATAAAAACTTTCAGATTAATTAGTGTTTTAATTAAAAATATACAATATGAGAATAAGATTTAATTATAGAAAATTAATATTTTTCATTGTATCCACAAATTAAAAATTAAAATTATTACAGATAATCTCATTCTGCATCCTGCTTGCCAAACAAAATGGGGATTAATATACACCCTATATACCTATACATTTTATATATCTTGTTTCTTTGGTTATAGTTTAATTGTTTTAGGTTTTGTATTTTTTAGATTTTTTTGTTGTTTAATTTCACATAGAATTTAGTGATTTGAATTTGTGATTTCTTAAAAGGAAATACATGTTCTTAATCATTAGGTCCATTCGAGCTGTATAAATGAACAAACTCAAGTTTTAAAAATCACCTTATTTTTTAGGCAAGGTAAAGTTTATTGATTTACTATGGGTCAAAACCTTGAATGGAAAAGTTTCATCCTCCATTTTTTTTATCAATTAAGTAAAATTATCATTTTTGACAAATTTTCTATCAAATTTAGGAAATAATTTTTAAATGTTGTCTAACTCTTATAGTTTTTGTCCTCTTCGCAAGAAATCCAACGACATAAATTTGTAGGAAATCACAATTTTCTGTTATTTAAATTGCATTTCTGAATGTAGCTCAAAAACCCTTGAAGCACTAAGATCATACAAAATTAAACACTCAAATATGCAAATCCAACAATTTCTATTTAGGGCAAATATCCTTGAAAATATGCCCTAAAAAAAGATAAAAAAGTGAAACTTTTAGACTGAGGTGTTTTCTAATTGCTCTACTTTTTTTTTTCTTTTTTGCTATGCTGGAATGCCACATACTTCTTTTTTAAATTACTACTTACTTCATTTTTGAATGCTTGAATGTTTATAGATGACTATATGAATCAACAAGCTTGGAATCTCCCATATATTTTTATTATTGATGATGGTGACACATGCACTCAACAAAACGTTGGCAAGCTTAATGGAAACTCCCAGATAATTTGATCACTTATTTATTTGTTTAATAATAATAATAACTGAGTTTTGACTCCACGTTAAAAAATATTTACCTGAGCCACACCAACCCTTAACATGGTTGGATTTTTTGTCCCCACAGGTTTCGAACCGATGACTTTAACATCACGAAGCACCTTAACAGCACACTCTGTCACTGACTGTCCTACACCTCGAAGACACAATGTTTAACAATATCAATGCTTGCTTTATTGTTGCTTTATTTCAATCATTGTCATATTATAATCATATTTGGTGATATAAACCATAAATTTCATAATTTCAAATATTTTTGCCTAGAGATATTTCCAAAATTGATGTAAATACGTCTACGACTTTGATCACTCTCACACATGGTTGACAACTCATTGCTCCTTATTGACTTTTTTCCATTAATGGGAGGCTCTAAGAGCTGAGGTATCACAAGGTGACCACAAGATTTGATTTGAATTAATGATTAGATTGCTAACAATTCATTGCTCATTAATAATTATTCACCTTCATTTTCTTTTTTCTTTCCACTAATGGGCCCTTCTGAGGAGAGCTAAGGTATCACAGTGATGGTCGAGAACTTTAGGTTTTTGGTAGCACAGTGATGGTCAAGAACTTTAGGGTTTTTGTTGAAGGGATGGACCATCTTGGTAGCTTCTAGTGATAACAATCAAATGGTTTGTGATGTTTTTGGCAAGTTTTGGGTCCTCAATTCCAATCTATATGATGGATTGTACAATTAACCAAGTATAGAGTTAATTTATACAAACTTTTTTTGAAATCTAACTCTTTTCCACAAACTTTTTCAATATCCTATCAAATTCAAATTCAAATTCAAACTTAATAACTATGATTATTTCCACACAGATCATGTGACTTTGCAGTTAAATGTCCCTATAACTTAATATTGAAACGTTATTAATTCTTCCTTATTGATTGCATGTGCCTCTCAAGCTATATTCCCAATCTTCCTTAACATGTAAAACTTAATATTGAAGCGTTCTTAATATTGAAGCGTTCTTCCTTATTGATTACATGTGCCTCTCAAGCTATATTCCCAATCTTCCTTAACATTTACATGTTGTAAGTGATGTAATACACCAGAATCAAAATGAAAGGGATCCAAGTATGCATGTCTAGTAGGAACATTATTCATTACTTAGTAAAACTTAAAAAAATTGTATAGCATGTACCAAAGTTTGGTTTTAAGTGTAGAGCCCATTTGTGATCAAGAAGAAAATCTGTTAAAACTCTAAGAATAATTAAAAAGAGTAGACATGTGTATAAATGGAGAGCATTCTAATAGTTTTCAAATGTCCAAAGTTTAGTTTTAAGTGTAGAGGCCATCCCTTACCAAGAAAATCGCTTAAAACTCTAACAATAATAAAAGAGAGTAGACATGTGTATAAATTGAGAGGATTCTAAATGATTGTTACTTGATAATCCAAAAACGTAAGGTGAAGAAGTTATTCAAATTAAAAAAATAATAAAAGAGAGTAGACATGTGTATAAATGGAGAGGATTCTAAACTATTGTTATTTGATAATCAAAAAATGTAAGGTGAAAAAGTTATTCAAATTAAAAAAATAATAATGAATATAATAATGAATAGTAATTAATATTCTAAGGAGTCCTCGAGGTGTTGGATAGTCGGTGATGGAGTGTGTTGTTAAGCCACTTCGTGATGTTAAAGTTACTGGTTCGAAACCCGCAGGGACAAAAAATCCAACCATGTTAAGGGCTAATGTGACTCAAGCCGGGTGCGATCCCCGAGTGATTTTGACGGCTTAGATGCCCCTGAGTCGCGGTTTCTTAGCCACGGGTTAGTCCCACAAGTCACAAACAAACTAACAAAAAAAAATTAATATTCTAAGGAAAATGGTCAAAGAGAAGAGGAGAGAAGGTACACAAAAAGCTAAGTTATTTAGGAGATTAATTTTTTTAGTACAATAATTCTAGAAATGAGTGATTACAACATTTTAAAATGGTGAAAATGGAAAAACATTGAAAATGAAAAAGTGTTTTATAATTTTTATTCTTAAAATTAAAGACAATAAACCCTATCATATCCTCCTCATAGAAGTTAGTCTTTACCCCATTGAGAGCATAGCTATGACTAGGTACCTAATGTACAAGAACAAGATAAACATCATGGAAGACAAGAGGCTTCCTAAGATTGCTTCAAACTCGCTCCATAATGAAACATAAAGCATTTTTTTCTCTTAGGATGTTTTGGGTACACCCATAATAAATCACAATTTTAAAATATTTGTTACAATACCAACCTTCCTAACCTTTTAACTCATCAAAACCATGGTGATTCAAGAAGTTAATAGATTGAATTTAGTCTTAAATTATGTTAACCATCATCATTATCAATATGAATGTAACATCCACGTTACCAAACTACCTTGATACCACAATGTAACATCCTCGTTACCAAATTGGTATGATACCACAATGTAACATTACCCAGCCTACTACTGAGCAATGGTACTCCAAAATCCAGTGCGCAGAATCCACTCTATGACATTATTTTGTGCAATAATACTTAAAGTAAGACACTCAACCCCAAGCTGAGTTACGCCACACAAATTATAACAACGGAAGTATCACAATTCAGTTGTGTGCCCAAGCATACTAAACACACCACTTTATTACACATGTATTCCATATTGGGCACACAAAAGTGATGGGAACCTCAAGAAAAACACTGTACAAACATAGAAACTTTTCAGAATTTTCTATGTTTGTACAGTGTTTTTCTTCAGGTTCCCATCACTTTTGTCATATGTTGTATCAAACGGTCTTTTACATTGGTAAATGAAACAATTGTTGTTTGTATTACTCTATGTGCAACACTGACATCTTTTTTTCTAGACTTTCGAAAATATTTTAATGCATGTGTTATATTTTCAAAGACACTTTGTTTCACCTTTCAAAATTTGAGCTTGTGTTGCTACTAATTCATTTTTGAAAAATTTATTATAAATCGTTTCAACACGATATCATATAACATGGTATGGTTTTTTGTCCCCAAATTTTTCAGTATCAACATTTTCTAACATTACATCATCAATGTTGATATCACCTGCATAAATTTCAATTTAATTTAAAAACATAAATTAAATCTATTAACTTTAAAAACATTTGAAATTAACATACACATTCAATTTTCTAAGTTGTAAATATAAAAATTTCAAATATATGGTGTATAAAAAATATACAAATATAAATTAGACATTGAAAAACTAAACGAGCAATTATAAATTAATTAAAATCTACAAGATGTCATCTCGTGTGTGTGTGTGTGTGTGTGTATATATATATATATATATATATAGAGAGAGAGAGAGAGAGAGAGAGAGAGAGAGAGAGAGAGAGTTCTGCTTCATTTTTTGTTTCAATGACTTCATCAATGTTATGAGGCAGATCTATTTCTGCTTTTTGAAAAATATAAATTCCAACTTACAATAAATTATATTAAACAATATTTTTTTGAATTCTAAACATTATCTATAATATGTATGCATATTGGGTTCGATTTCTTCTTGGTGAATATCAAGATGAAAATCTCTAATTACATTATCATCACGTGTTCCTTCAATATTTGCACGTTGTTGTTTCTTTCTTCTATAATACTCTTTCGATTGTTCTATACGACGAGTAGCATCCCATGTGCCATCATATTTTTTCTTCTGCTCCCTTTTTTTTCCCATGGTTATTCAATCTGTAAAGATTTAAAAAAAAATCATATCTTAAAAATCTTGGAAAAAATTGCTCAATAAATCAAGTTGCTTTAAAAGATTTTTTGGATAAAAATTTGATATTAAACAAAAGTTTTTGAAAAAAAATTGCTTGAAAAAAACTTCCTAATGACAAAATTTATTCTAAAAAAATTTAGACTTTGAAAGGAATTGTTTAAGAAAACTTACCTTAAAAAAAAAAACTCTTTTATATAGGAAAAAATTGCTTATGAAAACCTCCACTTACAACATAATTGTTGAAGAAAATCCTCAATTTAGAAAATGTAGCCACAAAAATTGAAAAAAAATGAAAACGTTGCCTCAAAAACTGAAAAATAGCGAAAAATGTTTCCCAAGAAAGCCAAAATAGTAAAAATGCAGAGTGAGTGTGTACAAAAATGTGAAAATACGATTTCGGTCGAAAGAACTTATATGTTTTTGTGCTGAAGTTTCGTGTCCCCCTATTTTTTTTCGGCTAAAGGATGTTTCTAATTTCCACTTTTCGACCGAACTATTGATTTTAGGTCGAAACTTAGTGTTTTTCAATCGAAACTTAGTTTTTTTGTTAAAAATAACTTTCTGCTGAAAAATACTAGCTTTCAGTCGAAAACCTGTAACTATGGCACTTTTCAGAAAAGTATGTGTTCACTTCAGCTTACTCCAACTTGGGAAGGAGCAGACTTCTTCAAATATTGTGAGTCTAGTTTCAAAACTAGTAACAACATTTTCATAATTGAATCTACTTTCATTTGATACAATTTGTATTTAATTTAATTGTTTTTTAGTAATTTTAGTTAATTTTATAAAAACATGTTTGTATATTATTTTTAGATGACATATGATTCACTAAAATGAAAAATTAATATCTGCAATAATACACAGTTGAGAATTATGGAAAATTTATATTACGGAACCTTTCAATGTCCTCTTCAAAGGGGTATTTTTAGTTTATACTTTTAAATAAAAATTAAGGCAGATACATGGTATCAAACTAAATGTGTTTAAAATCTACAACTTTCTTAGATTGGTCAAATTCAAAAAATTCTAGAAATTGTAATATTCATCTTTTGTCTTTAAAAATATAGTCATACTTTAATAGAGTTTGTTTAGATTGTTGCAACATATTTCATTTTTCATAAAAAAAAAAAAATGTTTAATAATGAGTAAATTGACATCGACAAACATAATTCATGATCAATGCCTTCATTTTTAAGGAACATACTATAAAACAATCTCTAAATCAACATATCAAATGTCAATAAAAAAATTTCAAAAAATAATCAATAGAAATCTAACAAAATTCATGACAAGTTTTTTTTTTACTATAAAGTGAAATTCTAAATAAATAAATAAATAAAAATACTTTTGTTTATTGGAAGTTGAAAAAATTCTAAAAATATATTTTTATTTTCTCAAAAAACAAGGAAAATAGACAACTACATTCATGATTTTACCCTCATGGATGCTCTCAAAAAGCTTGTACTTTCAAGGTAAATGGGAGGGACCCTCCAAATTATACATCATGGTAAGAAACCTCTACTTTTTCAAGTTCAAGGTCAATGGAAGGGACTCGACAAATTATACATTATGGACACTTTTACAAAACCTTTATATACTTTGTATTGGAGAAGTCTAAAAATTTTATGATTTGGATTTTTTTCGATAATAATCACCTAAATCCAACTAGAAGAATTTTTGGAATTACAATTTTTCATTGTTGAATTTCCATTTTTTATTGCAAAAATGGATTTAGCGCCCACAAAATCTCCATTACACCCAAATTGTATAATCCAAACCATTAATATCTACAATTCCAACAATTCTTCTAAATTATTAACCAGATTTTGGATAAAAATTATACAAAAAAATATACAAATCATAACATGTTTAAATTATACTTGTAATGCCAACTTTAATCTCATTTTTATGCTCTATCTTTTGTTTGCAAAATGCAACACACATTAATATTAATATTCTAATATTAAATAACATATATCCACGAACTCATGATTATAATTGCATTGATTAAATTACTGCAAATTGTCTTATACTGCTATGCAAACTTTGATAAAGGCTGGTTTCTTTCAATATTCCGATTGATGGTATGAGAGATCTTAGTGAGTGTAAAATGGAAGCAGCAGTTGATGTTTTTGCATTTGCAAGTGATGAGAAAGATAATTACAACGAGGCTTGAAATTTCAAATTTATCCCCCTTTCAAGTGAAAAATTGATGACGGTCATTCATTTTTCGTACTCATTATTTTACATTTTATGTAGATTCATGAGTGTCAAATTTTAACAAAATACATGAGTTCCGGAAATATATACCTAGCTAAGCCTTCCACGCCAAGTTCACTAAGAAAGCGGGGGGCAAGAAATCACATCTGCTCGCCTTCCTAAAGGTATAGTTTCAAAATGAAGGAAGCGCATTTTTGTGTGCTAAGGAAGGACGAACCCATATTTTTCTCCAATATATGGGTCAGATGTGATCCAATTGGATATTCAATTAACCATTAACATTGCATGTGGATTGGGAGTGTGGGACTAATTAAATTGTGTTTATTGTTATATTTACTCCTCCAACAAACCCATGTCCAACCCTTGTCATTGTTGAGCCTAGGTAGATTACACACTATATCTATAGTATACTAAGTATATAGAATTTATGACTTTATGACAAGTACGCTATCGATGATGGGCTTCAATTTTTTTTATGCCGGTAAGTGTTGACATGTGAATTTTGTATCCACATGTCAAATACATCTAAAAACAAAAAAAAGGGTCATGTGAGACGTAGGCCTAATTACAATAACAATTACAACCAGTTCAAGTTACAACCAGTTCAATTGACTCAAGTGAAATTGTGAATAGGCGTAAATATATTCTTGGAATTGGGGTTGGATTGTCCAACCTCCCAAAAAAATGGACGAATGGGATGTGTATTCATTCAATTATCATTATTTTTTAATGCACAGATGAGGTGATAATGTATAGCTGAAATAATTGCGTAGCATATTTTCCAATCAATTTTTGCTGAAATCTGACCAAAAAATGTTAGAACTCTAGGCTTGAGTGATTGAGTCTATATAATTCGAGTGCCCTGAGGGTTTTTCAAGGTGTTGAATCTATTTATGCATTAAAAATGCAATTTAAACAACAGAAAATGGAAATTTCACCAAAGAATGTTTAGACAACACCCTATCCAATTGTTGTGCAGTTTCTTAGTAGGTTCAACTTTAACTTCATTTTAATGCTTTACTTTTTATTCGCATAATATTAAGCACAACCACTTAAGTAAAAGTGATTAATATAAGATGAATTAATAACATCCTATCAACCACTTTCATATCTACATTTCATATATATTGATTTTAATGGAAAAAATGTCACATGCAAACTTTAATAAAATTGATAATCTACCCCACATAAATAATAAGTTTGAAGAAAACAATGCCACATGCAATCTTCAATTATATATAATTTATTTCATAAATATTTTTATTTATTTTATAAAAAAAATTATTTATATATATTTTAAAACTTGTAAAAATTTTAAACAATATTATTGATAATAAATTATATATTGGTAAAATATGAATATAATAATAATATAAATTCAAACAAGTTTTAAAATTTGTTATAAAAAAATTTAACAAATTTAAAATTTATATGTTAAAAAACATGTTTATTATATTAAAAAAGTTATAAATTATTTTAAAACAAATATTTTTATAAAATATAAATATGTTTATAATAAAAATAGAAATATATAAAAAGAAATACCTTCTTGAATTGGGATTTATCAAATCTTTTTAGTGCAAACTTTTAACTTTTTCACAAGTTTTGCACTATTATAAAAAAAAAAAAGGTTAGCATCTAGAAGAGAGATTTGATCCATTTGAGTCGGGCCACTTGATAAATTCACAATTAAATGGATCTAGGCTAGTTGATATATATATATATATATATATATATATATATATATATATATATATATATATATATATAATTGTTTTATTTATTTTTATTATTATTTTAATGTGTTATGTTACATGTACATCCCATGAGCAGCGTCAAGTGAGGTTTCACAACTCTGCACTTGAGAAAATTTGTTGAACATGGATCTATATTCTAACTATGAGGATGGAAGTCATGGTAACCTATAGTGGGAAGCCAAACCAGTAGTAGTGGTTGCAAGTGATGAAGCAGAGGTAGACGTCCGCAGTATCCTTCCCTCTTGTCTTGCTAATCGTCTTAATAGTGCTTTGCTAACTTTTAGAAGGGTTGGTTTCTTTCAAGATTTGTGATTGGTACTACAAGACATCTTTAGAAATATAAGATGTAGGCTGCAGCAAGTAGCAACTTTTGATGTTTCTGCATTTGTAAGTGGTGGGAAGATCGATATTCAATTCAGGCAACCTACACATAAGGAAGAAATTCAGTAGGATAAATAGAATAGATATAATGGGTAGAATAATTAAGAACGTGTGATTTGGAACTAGAAGTGCGGATAAGTTAAGTTTAAATATGAAGAATATGTAAAATACATCTTCATACACTAAACAATAATGAAATCGCTGCCACTGATTTACAAACACTAATTTTCAAATGTGACTATAACAATGTAATGCTATTGTTCGTGGGATTTTCATGGATTTTTTGTGTGGATAGTATGCAAGACAAATCGTTGCGCTTCAAGCCACGATGAAGGCAATCTCGTGGTCTTCTACAACGCTACAATGGCCCTCTAAGTTGTTCTGAGCTTAGTGTTTGGTGTTTGTCCTCCTCCATTATTATAACACATGTGATATGTGTTATATTATAACACATATGATTCACACAACTTGTATTTACAATGTCGTGCATAAAACATCAGTATTGTAAGTTTGGATCTTTTTTCGGGACAGTTTTTTCCATGACGATCCCCACTCTCTCATGGAGTAAGCTAACTCGGGAGCAATTTTCCCTTCCGAGTTTCGTTTTTCAATCAAAAAAGTGGACTTGAATCTCGCCAAATTTTTAGGGGTAGTTTGAGTTTTGCATGGATCAATGTTCCATGTATTTCATTCTCTTTCTTAGGGGTTTTGCTCCATTTTAAACCAACCCAAATACTCAAAAAATCTATCAGAGTTTTGAAGTTTTGGATTGGCCAAGAATTTAAAAACTGACAGACAAAGAAAAAATAACCCGAGAGGAAAGATTACTCCCTAGTTAGTCCACTCCCTCTCTCGTTACATTTTTGGTGCTTACATTTTTCCCCTTTGAGATATTTTCCCATATAATTCTAAAATAATCTTTATTATTATTTTTCTGTAAAAATCTAATTCAAAGTTTTATAATGAGATTACTTATTATCTAAAATATTAATGAAAAACTTTACAAAGTCAAGTCATGTTTTCAGTAGCTTAAAACTAATATTCAATTTTATAATGAGGTCAATTCTATTAATGGGCTTCGTGAGGATGTCCAACTTCACCCATATCATGTCTTGAATAATTATTATTTTTTACAAAGTCATCTTTCCAATCGAATCTTACATAGCATAAAACTAATATTCAATTTTATAATGAGGTCTTCATTTTAAGACTTTATTCATCAATATCATGTCTTGAAGAATGATTACTTTTTACAAAGTCATGTTTCCAGTAGAATCTTACATAACATAAAACTAATATTCAATTTGATTACTTTTTTACAAAGTCATGTTTCCAGTAGAATCTTACATAACATAAAACTAATATTCAATTTTATAATGAGGTCAATTCATTTTAAGACTTTATTAATCGGCTTCGCTTCAACAATTAATTGAGAAGAAAATTTTACATCTAAAATCTACTACATTTCAATAAAAGTTTTGTATAATAAGTGAGTGAGTTTAAAAATAATAAATAGTAAATTTGAGCATTGTTTTAGTGACATAAAAATATATTTTGAAAGAGATTTTAGCCTAGTTGATTTTCTATATACAACTACAATGAAGAAGTTGGTAGATAGATTTTTTGTGTTAATGAGCTAGAAGAAACTTTAGATCATGTCCACCAATAGTTCATGGATGAATTAAGGGAGAAGGAAACAACACTTGACACATTGCAAGAGAATATTTGATGCTTTTTGTTTCCTTTTCTT
The DNA here is from genome assembly GCA_009831015.1 of Picea engelmannii. NCBI lineage: Eukaryota > Viridiplantae > Streptophyta > Pinopsida > Pinales > Pinaceae > Picea > Picea engelmannii. Next base: position 27,481 of record ML819860.1, on the reverse strand, counting down.
TTAATGCATCTTTGCATTAGTAACAATGGGTTGTTGATTCCTAACTTAGTGCAACACACTAATAACATTGGTTCCAATTTACATTAACAAATGGGTTATATAACGAGTGGATTTGGTAAACATTGACAAGGTATTGTCACTCTTATGGAGCCAAAGGTGAAACTAGTGAGGGCATTCCTTGAATGTTTTGAGTCTTCAATGCAAGATGCAAGTCACTGTAATCCCTCTATGGCTATTATTTTGTAGGGACCAGACCTTGCATCATTTGCTTCAATGAATATTGTTTTGTAGCACCCAAATCCTACACCATCCAACAACTATATCTATTGATGATATGCTAGAACATGAATCTCTTACATATGATGATTCTTCTACTATCAATCCGCGAGAACCACATCCTCTCTTGGAACCAAATTCTTTACTATCCAAATCTCAACCATATCAATGTCCTCATCCTAGAGAGAGTGGGGATTCTTTCTTTCTAACCAGTGATCAATATTATGATCACCACAATCACTAGTATGATCACAATTCTTACAAATCCACAGTTAACTTGAACCATAGATAGAAAAAATTTGGATTGAATACCTTCTATGAGGACACATTGTGATTAGATTGATGGTTTGTCATGGTTAGATTAATTGTTTCAAGTCTTCATATCGACTTGTTTCATCGACTATATAATGCTACATGCTCATCGCTCTCTCTAATTGATTTATCATAGAAACAATGTCTTCTTGACCATCTTTTATGGCAACAATTTTTGTTGTTCTCGTTTTACACATGTATAGGTGGAAGACGTTTTTATGATGGAGAATGCATCTTGTCACATGTGTTGAAATACTTGTCGAGTCTTTTAACCCTCTTGCACAAAAAGTGTGTAGTCAACTTTCCTTAATCACATCTTCATTGGATCACTCAACGTCAACAAGAATCTTGGTTTGAGTGATTGAAGCATTCACATTAATCTTCGATGCTTGCCTTTATAACAATTTCCTTTTGTCTTCCTCAATGCCAACTTTCTCTTCAACATCATTTATGGTAAGTTTGACATAATTATTGGCAGTATTGTGGGATTTGACTACCTTCCCTAATAATTTGTGCATATGTTTATTCAAACGTGTTTGTTTCACAAGTTCCAAAAAGTTTTGGTGTGAAGGTTTTTAGCAAGGCTACCATTTTGAAGCAAGGATAACCATTTAAAATCGTGTTTGCTTCATCATAACCAAAGAGGTTCATTTGAAGGTATTTTTGGAGTTTATAGTTCCATAAAAATGGCAATTTGTGCATATGTTTATTCAAACGTGTTTGTTTCACAAGTTCCAAAAAGTTTGGTGTGAACGTTTTTGCAAGGCTACAATTTTGAAGCAAGGATCTCCATTTAAACTTGTGTTTGCTTCATCATAACCAAAGAGGTTCATTTGAAGGTATTTTTGGAGGTTATAGTTTGATAAAAAGACTCTTCACTAAGAGCTTGTTTGCACCTCATCATCAATATATTCCCTAAATCAATCATTAATAAGAGATTAGTGTAACATTTATTTGGCATTTTTTTAATTACCACATCTATCCAAAGTGTATATTAAAGGGAATGTTGGGATGTAATATTTACTTGGCCAAATATGCATCAACATTTTAATGATAATATCTTGTCTCACAGGTGTCCTTTGTGCCAACTTTACTTGTGTCCCTAAGTTAATCTCAAGAGGGAATATTGGAGATATGTTTGTTAACATTGACTTGAGTCATAACCTATTAATGGGTTTCCATGTGGTCTCCTCCAATTACCTCCATCCACCTTGTGTGGCCAACATGTAACCATATTTAGTAGATGTTAGGGTCCGTGACAATGTGACCTAATACCTATATATGTAGGAGGCTATACCTCATTTGTATACAATCAAATGAAAAGACATATCTCGATGTTGATATTATCTTAAGGTACTTATTGTTGTTGTATATATGTCGTGTATTAGGTTATTTTATTATGATGTGTGATTATTAAGCGCATTGACTTTTATAATATTCATCACATATTGATTATCCTTATCATTTTTAACAAAAACAACTATCAAGTAATCTATTTCTTATTTTTCTCATTTATTAAGATTAGATATCAATTTGGTAAGAGCAAATTTACCCCATGGTGTATTGGTAAAGACATTGTTAATTCTTGGGATAAGTGGAAGGTTCAAATCATCAGCCCCCCTCCAACATGTTAAAGTGACTTTGTATCATGTTACCGTTTATGGGTTTATTCCCAAAGAGTGTTTCTTTTCCACAAAATGATTGTTTACTACACACATAAACAGAGACCCATCTTAACCCCAACTCTATTATATGTCGACGGGGATCAAAAACATAAAAGTGTGCTTAATAGATTTGAGGTTAAGGATCTATACACACACACACACACACACACACACACACATTGTTACAAAAAGAAATAAAGTGACGAAAATCACCTCCACACAAGTTGTAGAAGACCTCACACACACACATAGATATGAAGCAACGAAAATTGCCTCCATCTAAACTATAGAGCACCTCACTTCACTTATATATGTTTGTTGGGTTGTATGCTAGTGGCAATGTGGAGCGGATGTAAAGATAACCTAGTTTCAATCTCCAACAAGTTCACACCATTCACAGGGCATGTCATTGCCTCTGAGTTGTACAAGTGGTGCAACGATGCTCTAATTAGTGACCTAACCACCCTTGTTGTAAAGTGTGTCGACTTATAACTTAAGTCCCCTTTTTCATATTCAAATTCGTCTCAATAAAAATATAATTATTCAATAAAATCTGCCATTAAATTTGACAATGTATATATTATATATTTATTATTTTTATATATTCTCAATATATAGTTTATATAATTTGTATTATGTTATAAATATATATTTATCTATCTTTATATATTCTAAATATATAATTTTTATTATATTCTAAATTTATATATTAATTACATTTAACTTATATAAATTTATAACAAACTCACACATATATATATATATATATATATATATATATATATATATATATATATATATATGATATTTACCAATTTTTTAATACAATAATGTATATAAATTGTAAATACATTACATAACTTTATACATTCATAGTTTATAACATAAGTGCCATAACCTGTGTCAACCATGTTTAGCATGTAATTTGCATAGACTCTCTTTCAATTTGTAAATTGTGTATACATTCATAGTTTATAACATAAGTGCCATAACCTGTGTCAACCATGTTTAACATGTAATTTGCATAGACTTTCTTCCAATTTGTAAATTGCGTTAATTGTAACATGCACACATATAGCCACATGGCTTTACTGGATAGATAGCATCCAACATATCAACACTTAACAGAGATTGCACAGTGTTGGAAACGTAATCCGTTAGGGTTATGAATTTGACTAAATGTGAATATTCAGGTTATAGGAACGGTCTTGGGAGTCCAACATAACTCAAAGTACTATGAATGAATAACATACATTCAACATTCAAGCGTATCTTTATTTAGTGTGTCCAACAGTGGTATTACAGGTCTATAGTTCCTTGGGCCTGATTTAATCTATGATAGTCTTCCATCGATGAGGCATCATTCCTTGAAGATTTTTAGAGAAGAAGAAGATTTCAAGAAGTTAAAGGAAGATAATTGAACAGTTGAAGAACAAGTCAATCCACAAAAAAATAATAAGGTGGAAATAGAATTTGCAGGAAGAGAAGTCGGCCCACAAGAAAATAATAAAGTGGAAATAGAATTTCCAGAAAGAGAAGTCGACCCACAGGAAAATAATAAAGTGGAAATTATATTTCCAGGAAGAGAAGTCAGCCCACAAAAAATAATAAAATGGAAATAGAATTTATAGGAAGAGAAGTCGGCCCACAAAAAATAATAAAGTGGAAATAGAATTTATAGGAAGAGAAGTCGGCCCACGGGAAAATAATAAAGTAGAAATAGAATTTCCAGGAAGAGAAGTCATCCCATAGGAAAATAATAAAGTGGAAATAGAATTTCCAGGAAGAGAAGTCGGCCCAGCTAAGTGACTGAACTAGTATAAATAAAGGTGATGCCTTGTTCATTTGAACACACTCACTCATCTCGTTATCTTAGCTAAAGGAGGCGCAAGTCCGAGGCAACCCTAGGAGATGCAACAATTGGGGTTCAATGGTTTCTCTTGTGCATTACCTCTAGAAGAGTTGTGTAAGGGTTGTGACACAGTTGTCTACCCTCGCTACGGTTTGACAAGGAGAAGAGATAAGTTCTTGTTATCAAGATTTCTTCATTACTAGTTTTGATCTTGTGAATAGAGCTTGTTCATGGTTGTATTGTATTATGAGAAAGATTCTCTTTAAGAAAAGTTGGTTGGGTTGTTCCCAAGGTTTGGGGTTTTCCCAGGATAAATCTTTGTGTCTTCTTGTGCTTGTCTATCTGCTTCTAGATCATGCGTATATTTCTCGTGTATGGTTATTGAATGTTAAATAAAGATCAAAATACTTTAGTAAATCTATTGCTACTGAATATTTAAGAAATTCTAACATGGTATCAGAGCTGAGGGTTGAAGCCAAATGACTTAGCAGAAGACACCAACAAGAACAAAGATTGCCAGTTGCAGTTGTCAATTACAGTTGCAGTTGCCAGTCGCCAGTTGCAGTTGCAGTTTCCAGTCGCCAGTTGCAGTTGCAATTGTAGTTGCGTAAACCTTGATATTAGAAGACAAGTTGAATGGTACTATGGAATTTCAGCGGTACACACTTGTATATAAGTTATATCATGAGGGTGTTTGCAGGATATGTACACTTGGAAAAAGGACATTTGTTCAAGCAGTGACAGTAGATCCAAAAGGATCATAGATCTAGTACACTTAGAGAAAGCTCAAGAATTGGAGGAAACAGTGATGATGTCTCCTACAGTATATGACAACTCGAAATCAAATTGAACAACGACAACAAGACTCTAGGTTTGCATATCAGATTTGATATTTTATTTTGCTACATCTTAAGTAAATGTTGTAAATGGGACAACAGTCTTTAGAGTTCTATTACTGTTGAGTACTTTTGCTATCAAATGTTTAGTGACATTTGAGAATTGTTGGTACAATGATCATTATGTAAATGTTCACCATTTAGTACTAATGATGCACTTACATACAAGATGAAATTGATCTCTTCTAGGAGATGTTATTGGTTGTTGTCTTTGTCCCGGGCAGGTTAACTTGTAAATTCCATGGAGATTACCATGGAGGTGTTCTTGTTTTGTTCCAAGCAGGATACCATGGAGGAATAATCGATCACAACACTAGAAAAGTGTTGTTCTTGTTTCTTGTTCTTGTATTTTTGTTTTGTCTCTTGACCCAGGCAAAACAAAAATACAAGAACAATAGATTGACTGAAAGGGAGCTATAGTGACAGTTGCAGGAGGAAACATATTAGATGGTCTCTGGTTTGAGACATGGAGCAGACTATCCAGACATGGAGTGGTATACATGACAATATACATCCATATACCGAAGGGAAAAAGGACGAATTTAGAACCTTCTGGAAAGAAGGATATTTTTGTAGGATACAGAGTGTTCCACACAGAGATTGATAGTGAGGTGCAGAAGGCTCCATAGGATGGCCTTACAGTTCAGTTTTTCACTCTTCAGATCATCGAGAAGAGTAAGTAGAGCTAGAAGGGTCAGTGGATCTACCCAAAGATGTGGTAATGACCAGGTAGAGGCTAGCATGGCTTCGTGACACTTTGCAGGATGCAATGAGACATACAATTCTTTGTGATACTCAGAGTTTCTCGAGTTACATAGAGTCACGGTTATGAGGAGCAGGTGGCTCCACCAATGGTGAGGTAGATGGCCCCACCAAGTACCAGCTCAGAGGGAGCTAGAGTTTAGAGGGATTCAGCACTCAGGATCCAATAAGGAGCAACTTCCCAGTACAATTCATTGGAGATCAAACCTCAAAGGAAGTCAACAGGTGCAGGAGAGAGCAGATGGCTCCAGAGATTGCACGGAGTCAGAGGGAGTCAAGTTCAAGAGGGAACTGACAACTCCCTACAACCCCTGGCAGAATGGGGTTGCAAAGAGAAATAGTAGATCAATTATAGAAGCAACTAAAGCGATGATCTATGACCAGAACTTACCCATGCATCTATAGGCAGAAACATCCAATACAATTGTATATGTCCAGAACAAAATTCCTCACAAGATATTGGGGAAAAAGACACCGGAAGAAGAATTCACCGAAAAGAAACCAAAAGTCATCCACTTGAGGATATTTGGTTGCCCAGTGTACATACATGTTCCCAAGGAAAAGAGAACCAAGCTAGAGCCTTCAAGAAAGAAGGGCACCTTCGTTGAATACACTGAGACTTCGAAGGTTTATAGAATATACATCATCGGACAGAGACAGATTGAGATTAGCAGGGATGTCACCATTGATGAAGAAGCAACCTTTAGGAAATTTAGATTCTCACATGGATGAGGATAGAGAGGAGCAAGAGGCTCCAAGGGATGCAGTAATGATTGAGTCTACTCCAGAAGAACATATCCCAAAAGATCAAAATGAGACAGTAGAGCCAGAGGCACCGCCCAAAGAGGTTACAGGTACCAAGAAGAGACCAGCATGGCTCTAGAACACTTTGAAGGAAGCAGAAAAGCATGCAGCTCCCAGTGGCTCCTTTAGAGAGAGCAAGAGACCACACAAGTTTTCCAACTATGTGGCATTGATGAGTAAGATCATTGATTCAGAACCTTCCACTTATGAGGAAGCTACAAAGCAGTAAGTGTGGAAGGATGTTATGATGAAAGAGTATCAATCCATCATGAAGATCAATGTGTGGGAAGTGGTTTCGAGACCAAAAGGGAAGTCGGTGGTGACTTCGAAGTGGATCTACAAGATCAAGCGTGTTGCAGATGCCAACATAGAGAAGTACAAAGGTAGATTTGTGGCTGGAGGATTCTCCCAGAAAGAGGAAGAAGACTATGATGAGACATTTGCTCCAGTAGCAAGGTACACTTCCATTAGATCTATTATTTCTATTGCTTCTCTTATGGGATGAAAATTACACCAGATGGATGTCAACACTGCTTTCTTGAATGGTGTAATTCAAGAAGAAGTGTACATAGAGCAAACACAAGATTTTTTGATCCATGGGAAGGACTCCCATGTTTGTAAATTGAAGAAAGCTTTGTATGGACTTAAGTAAGCACTTAGGGCATGGTATGCTAGGATAGACAGTTGTCTAATGAGCTTGGGGTTTACCAAAAGTTATGCAAATCCCAACCTTTACTACAAGGTTGAATATGGTTTCCCATTGATATTGGTGACAGGTTTCTTATATTGGATGAGAAGCTCATAGATGAGTGCAAGAGGGAACTCACTTCTGAGTTCAAAATGAAGGATCTAGGCTTGATGTACTATTTCTTGGGATTAGAGGTGTGGCAAAGACTAGATGAAATCTTCCTTAGCCAAGGAAAGTATATAGTTGAGATCCCGCAGAGATTTGGGATGATGGATTGCAAGTCCATGGACACACCTATGGTTACAAATATCAAGCTCTTGAGTGATTCTTCTTCAGATCTGGTTGATCCCACGATGTACATACAGTTAATCGGATCCTTTATGTACCTAGTTAACACCAAGCCGGATATATGTTTTTGCAGTGAACACATTGAGTCAGTACATGGTTGAGCCTAGACATGTACATTTGGTAGCAGCAAAGCATGTATTGAGGTGGTACGGTTGGATATGGACTCAGATATGTCTCGAACGATAAAGTAAAGTTGCAAGGTTATACAAACTCTGACTGGGCAGGGAGTGTAGTGGACAGGCAAAGCACATCAGGATGTTGCTTCAGTTTGGGATGATCTCATGGTTGAACATAAAACAGACGTCAATGGCACTCAGTACAACAGAGGCAGAACATATAGCAACCAATGTTGCAAGCCATGAAGCAGTGTGGCTTCGGAAGATGCTTGCAAGGTTATTTGATCTAAAGTTGGAGCCAACTTTGATATATTGTGATAATCAAAGTTGTGTTAAGCTTTCAAAGAATCTAGTCTTTCATGACAAGTCAAAGCATATAGAGATCAAATACAATTTCATCCAAGACATGGTGCAGAAAGGAGTAGTAGAACTCCAATACATATTCACAGATGAGCAGATAGATAACATTTTCACCAAGCCTCTATCTAGAGTGAAGTATGAGTACTTCAGAGACAAGCTTGGCATGATGCAAAATGTCCACCCTCATTGAGAGGGAGTTGTGATGTTTCTCCTGCAGCGGGCAAATACTCTGCCTTTGGCCAAGGGTTTCCTAGATCAATCATGTGAAGTGAATGAAGGAGTAATGAGTAGACTGGTACAAGTCTTGCCTACGCCATGTGAAGTGGCTAGGTGTGATTAGGACTTGTAGTGTGGTCTTGCCTATGCCATGTGAAGTAGCTAGGTGTGATTGGGACCATGGCATAGCCTTGCCTAAGCCATGTGAAGTGTCTAGGTGTGAATGGGGCTATGGTGGTAGTCTTGCCCATACTATGTGAAGTGGATGGGTGTGATTGGGACTACTAGGAGAGGAGAAACATCATAGATAATTGCAACATAGTCTTGTGACTATGGTGGTAGTCTTGCCCATACCATGTGAAGTGGATGGGTGTGATTGGGACTACTAGAAGAGGAGAAACATCATAGATACTTGCAGCGTAGTCTTGTGACTATGGCGGTAGACTTGCCCATGCCATGTGAAATGGATGGGTGTGATTGGGACTACTGGAAGAGAACATCATGGAAGAATACCTCCCTAACTAAGAGGGAGTGTTGATGTTTCGGTAGCAGTGGGAGGTATTCCCTCCCGGACAACTTTTTTTAGAGAAGAAGAAAATTCCAAATGTCAAAGGAAAACCATTGAATAATTGAAGAACACCCCAGAAGAGAAGTCGACCCATAGGAAAATAATAATGTGGAAATAGAATTTCCAGGAAGAGAAGTCGGCCCACAAGAAAACAATAAAGTGGAAATAGAATTTCCAGGAAGAGAAGTTGGCCCCAGCTAAGTGATTGAACTAGTATAAATAAAGGCAGTGCCTTGCTCATTTGAACACACTCACTCATCTCAGCTAAAGGAGGCACAAGTCTAAGGAAACCCTAGGAGACACAACAATTAGGGTTCTTGGTGGTTTCTCTTGTGCACTACCTCTAGAAGAGTTGTGCTAGGGTTGTGACTCAATTGTCTACCCTTGCTAAGGTTTGACAAGGAGAAGAGATAAGTTCTTGTTATAAGGGTTTCTTCATTACTGGTTTTGCTCTTGTGAATAGAGTTGGTTCATGATTGTATTGTATTATCAGAAAGATTTTATCTAAGAAAAGTTGGTTGGGTTTTCCCGAGATAAATCTTTGTGGTGTGTGTTTGTCTATCTGCTTCTAGATCATGCTTACTGAATGTTAAATGAAGATCAAAACACTTTGGTAAATCTATTGCTACTAAAAAATTAAGAAATTCCAACACCGGTGAGGCACAACTGGTCTAAGCCAACTGTTCTTTGGTCTAAGCAAATTGTTCGGGGTGTCATTCCTTGTTGCAAATCGAATGTCCTATACTACAGATCGACAGTGAAGCAACAACATATACAACAAAAAAATCGAACAACCTATACAACAATCAACAGTGAAGCAACAACAACATCAGCATCCCTAGGTGAATTGTCCAGCAAGGTAACCCAAATGCCCTCCATCTCCAAGTATCTTTTCATGGAGCAAGCTAGCCACGTGATAGGTATTGCCAACACCCCATTGCTTAGTTAAATTCTCCTCCGGATTCATTTTCAAGGAGTTGCTTCTTAAATACAGAGATCCCATGCACACCATGCATTGATGAGCCTGCTGAAATAAATAGGATGATTGACAAATTTATTTATGATATATGCACATATGTATGTGTTCCTCTATTCAATCAGGCTTACAACATTCCTACCAGTCATCTCTGCTCCCCAAATATCAATGAAAAGGAAGCCATACTTTCTCTCCACCATCTATCATGTTGTAGAAGCCTTGGAACATGAAATATTTGATCTTGCTTGTCTGGAGAAGTCTAATTTGTCCCCTGACACATTTGTCCTAACTTCTAAGTCTGTGCTTTATTTAATATTATCAGTAGACTTTGGAAATGGTGATTCATTATATCACCTCATATTCTCATGTCATTTGATCTTAAGGGGATTTCCAAAACAAATCAAGTACGATCATCTCTTATGATCCATATTGGATAATGGACATTTAAGGGGCTAATATTCAATTTATTCTCATGCTTAGCATTTGGAAAGAAGACCAAGGAGTTTGTACTTCATAGCCCATTTTTAACAACAACTTGGACCCTATTCCTCTTGTGTGACTCTCAAAACCACCAAAACATTCATCAATGGAGGAATTAGAAGATAAACTAACACTGCATACCTTATGTTCATGCATGTACTTGGTAAGGGTTTCTTTTGCCTCATGGAGTTGAATCTCCATCTCATGCAACCTTTGCAAAAGCTGGTCTTTCTCCTGCTTCATGGCCACCAACTGTTCTTCAAGAACAATGCGCACATCGCTGTCTTCACACATCTTTTTCATCAAATCTCTCAAAGTTAGAATCTCTTCTTTGTTAAAGAATTGAGATAATGAAAATGTATGAGAACTACCCACGCTTGAAGCTTCTGCCATCCTTGCAAACTTCAACACAAAACTTGCACAAAAACCAATAGTTAAATCTTCAAGCTATCAATGGCAAACACATGAGCAAAACAAACTATGCTCTGATACCACCTGATCTGAAAATAGAAGACTGACTTGTTATGCTATGCAAGCACCCCTATTTCATTAAAATAAACTTTACAGGACCTTGCTTCATGTGTTAAAATATGCAATATAAACTTATGTGTTAAGTTCGTGCTTCTTCTTGTAAATGCTTATGTATGAGGAAATGTTCTTGTAAATGGTTAAATATGTATTTCAAATAAATACACAACAACAATACTTGCAGCAAATAAACCATCAAACTCACAACAAGAACAAGATGATAAAGGAGTTCACCCCCCTCCAGGCTACATCTCCTTGAGCCTCCATAATGGACTTGGCTCTCTGGGATTAATTAGTCAAAAGTTCTTTTACAAGTTGTTGCTCAACTCCAATGGAAAAACAAATTGTACCATTGAGATCAGAACACATAAAAACCCCAAAAACGACTAATAGAACTCTGAAAACGGATCATGACTCATCCGGGCATGACCTCTTCTACATGTGGCCATAAACTTCCCTGAGCTTCTCTTTGGCAAAAACACCTGTAAAAGTCATCAACAACCTCTGAAACCTGTCCCAATGTGTTCAAAGCATATCAATTAGCCAAAAATGATTATTCAATCACAGAAAACAAACATAGGCTCACCAAACCATGTCCTCCATCAAAGAGGGCCTCAAGTTCCCTAGAGCTTCCTGAAACTTCAATGGTGAAAAACTTGCAGAAGAAGTCTTCAAAAGGCCTTGAAAACAACACCAATGGATCCAGCACGTCCAAAAACCCCTAGCTGGGCTTTTACGGCACCTCAATCGGCCAAACGATGAAGAAGTTAGGCCTCCTCCATTTCCCCCCTTCCACTTTGCTGGAACCGGCTCTACAAAACGCACCTCTGTGTGCATGAACCAAGAACACACTCCAAAACGCGCGTTAAAACCTGGCTTCGAGTGGTTCCGAATAACCGTGCAAATTGTAGGACGGTTAAGGCGCCTCCAGCCCCCAACCACCTAGCACTAGGGCATATGGCCCATAAGACCGTGCGTGTTTGGCAAATGGTGGTTAAGTTTGTTGAACCGCTCCAACGGTTTAACCCCCGCTCTCCAACTCGGGGTCATATGGAATATATAAAACCGTGGCTTGGTTACAAACGCGCGCGCCACATTGTAATACATATTAATTGCCAAAACTTTGGTTTGAAACAACGCGCCAAACATTACATTATATGCGCGCGCATATGTTTATAACATATGACTATATATTATGGTATAAAACCATGGGTTTTACATTGTAAAAATCCCCCCGCGTGCAAACGTTTAAAATGCTCACATGTAATACCATAGAACCGCGGGTCGGGGCTATGCCCCGGCCCGATTCCCCCGCCAATACAAAACACATGCAACTTAAATATAATGTTGTCTGCCTCCATAACAAGGGGCAAGTGGCGGTATGTTGGCTAGCGTAGTTTCATTGGAACTATATAGTGGGGGAGGTTCGGGGGTCGAACCCCGCAGACTCCCCATATCATTTTACATGCAACCATATAAACCAGTCATATAGGGACACGTGGCGCCAAGGGATTGGGCCACGTGTCCACACCTTATTGGCCACTTATGACACGTGTCAACACCCGATTTGCCAGCAATCGACCAATGAAAATGTGCCATATCATCCACCTGCCACGTCATCTATGCCATGTCAGTGCCACGCGTGCAGCTGACGTCATCCGACACGCAGGATGCTGACGTCACCCTGTGCCACGTGTCACCCTTCCAGTGGTGACACGTGTCACTTCAGGATTGGTCAAACCGTACACCAAAAAGTCCAAATCTGTCTGACACGTGTCATCATCTGGAGCCGCCACGTGTCCTGTACGGACTTGACACGTGTCCTGTACGGATAGGTACAGTCAGCATCAAATTTTTTGCCTGTTTGGCTCGGCGAACAGATCGCGATATCTTCTCCATACGGACTCCAAGGGATTGGGCCACGTGTCCGCACCTTATTGGCCACTTATGACACGTGTCAACACCCGATTTGCCAGCAATCGACCAATGAAAATGTGCCATATCATCCACCTGCCACGTCATCTATGCCATGTCAGCGCCACGCGTGCTGCTGACGTCATCCAACACGCAGGATGCTGACGTCACCCTGTGCCACGTGTCACCCTTCCAGTGGTGACACGTGTCACTTCAGGATTGGTCAAACCGTACACCAAAAAGTCCAAATATGTCTGACACGTGTCATCATCTGGAGCCGCCATGTGTCTTGTACGGACTTGACACGTGTCTTGTACGGACTGTACGGACAGGTACAGTCAGCATCAAATTTTTTGCCTGTTTGGCTCGACGAACAGATCGCGATATCTTCTCCATACGGACTCCGTTTGAGAAAGTAAATATACCGCCGGAATCAGGAAGACGAGACGGACGCAATGGCACCGTTTTCGTCGCATTCCGAGCACTTTGAATTTTGAGCAAAATTTTGCCCCTCTGGTCCAGATTTTGATCACACCTTCCCACTGAAAGGCTTTTGGACCCACAAAAGCTTATCTATCTGCTTTCAAGTCATATCAAAATCTTTTCGACAATCACCTGAATACTCTGACATGCCGTGCACTGCAACTGACTATGTCCTTCAACCACTGCTCTCTGGCTGCTGCTGACCCACTGCTCTCTCTGTGCTTGGAAGACTGCCAACCTCCCCACTGAGAATCAAGTCCCTCTTTCGAACTCTTTGGTGTCAACAAAATCAGCTCTCCAATGGCTGCAAAAACCTTCCTGCGACATCTTGTCACAAGCCAAGAAAACCATCCATCTTGAAAACAAATTATACAAGATTGAAAAATGATGCCAACAAAAACTTTTGTTCTCCAAACAAACTGTCGCATCTCTTACTTTATCAAAGCACATGGCGTTTTCAAAATCAACTTTCAAGTCAATAAACACCATCGACTAAACACAAGTCGAACAACACGATCGACACAACATAGTCGTCAGAAAATCATCAACACCAGTCGAGACTCATTGAAACATCAACCTTCCCAAACTGGCAAGTCGACAAACATGATACATAATCATGTAACAATCATGAATCACTCATGATGAACCATCACGAGGTTCACTGCTTACACATACATAAAAACAAATGAATGTTCATGACTCTTCAACTCTCCTTCCCGTACAAACATAAGTACATCCCAAAAACATATGGGTACTTAAGAGTTGAATACGAAAAATATAAATGGCTGCAACTTATCATGCTTCCCATAAATGCACACATAACGCGGAAAAGTGCATTTACAATCAGAAAAATGCAAGCGTTACTTGCTTAAGAAATCCAACC
>ML819859.1:124388-139137 GCA_009831015.1 Picea engelmannii | reverse complement strand
CTTAAATTAGGTTCTTTTGGCTCCCACTGTCAACAATGAATTTTAGTGGGGCCTCCTTCACCCACATCTATGAATGAAAGAGGTGCTCCCCCTCCTCAAGCTTCTCTGACTCATTTGGTTGGATATTTGAGGTTGCGATGGTATCACTAGGTTCTACATCAATGATTTGATTCCCCTTATCCTATTATGAATCAGAGTATAAGAAAGCTCTGACTCTTTTTCTTTAATCCCTACCAACAATCATTATTTCGAGTGGAGTTCATCAATGTTTTTCCAGGGGATTTTGTGGAACTCTCACCACTTATGAGTGTCCTTATTCGACTTCTCATTACCCTTCTTTGCAGGTGGTTTAGATTGGTTGTATCGAGTTTCTCTCTCCTTTATCCATCCCTTGTACAGTGAGTTAGGGCCACCTTTATCATACTTCCATTATAGCGGTTTGTAGACCTAAACGACTCCTTATTATGTTGCTTAAAATTTTGCTTGATTTTGACAACATATCGATAAGTGACTCATAGGGAGGAGATGTCCAGGAAAATCATTTTTTTCTTGATTGTACCTATGTAGGACACTTTGATACCTCAAAAACAGGTATCACTCAGAGTCTTTGATACCTATATTTGAGTGCAAGGTATGGAATATGTCAATATACTCTGAAACTATCTTGTCTCTCTCATGATGTAGAATCATCCATCTCATGTACTGGTCATCATAACTTCCAACATGGTAGAATTCCTCCTTGAGGGAATAAACAAATGCCACCTAAGTGGGTAATATATTGAATATTGTGGAATCATCTTCATTATGTCTCTCCTTGTAACATTCCCACCAATAATTGACATGGGGAAAGGATTTAAGGAGCACGAAGGTGATCTTTTCGGTGTTGGAAATTTTTTGAACAAAGTAATAACCCTCGAATCAATTTAACCATTTCTCGAAGGAACATGAATCTCCTTGGAATTAAAATAAATAGATATCAAAGCTAACTTGTACCTTGAAGGGTGTTGCACCTATGAAATGGATGCTTGTTGAAGGTGCGTCACTTGTCATCGACAATCATTGAAGGATTTGGGTGAAGTTGTCAATCATCTCCTTCCTATGTTGCATGAGGGATTACTCAAGAAACATGTTGATAGGATATCCTCCTACTTCGTTTGGATTTTCCCCTACCATGGTAGGTTTATTGGGTTGGAAAGAGTAGTCATCTCTTAGTGAAACTAGCTCGAGACCCAACTCTCTATACCCTGATCTTGTCGGGGACATGTACCAAGAAAAAAACAAGGAGAAGAATTCTCTGATACCATTGATATAGATTATATAGGGAAAAATATAAAACAAACACCAAAATATAACATAGAGGAAAGTAGTACAGTGTGTTAGTGACATTTCTGGTAAGGGGGGTTAGAATGTGAAGAAATGGGTGAAAAACCCATTTACTATAAGCTTGGGGTGCAAGTGTGCTTGTGATTAAGCGGCAAGCAAATTTGGACGACAGAGATCCGTGCGACCAGATCAACGATGCACATGGGATTCCGGAGCCCCCCCCGCCTTTCTACCTTTAAGCGGAGGGGGGGGGGGTCCAGAATCAAGGGTGCACCTCTTCAATGGTCATGATTAGAGCGCCCAGATCAACGGTGCACAGGGTGATTCCGGACCCCCCTTGCCTTTCTACCTTTAAGCAGGGGGGGGGGTCCGGAATCGAGGACGCATCTCTCCAATAGATGCGATCAAGAGTGCCTGGATCAACGACACCCAGGAAATCCAGACATCCTCTATCTCTTTGCATTTAATCAACGTGGGGCCCCCTTCCTTGTCATGGCATCTTGCCATCTGTCCTCCACCTGACCGTGCGATGAGGTTCGCTCCCTTTAGCCCCTTCCTCATTCTTCAACATCTATTCATATCCCCTCTTCTGGTCCATGTGGTCCCCTTCTCATATCATCATCCACTCACCACCTGCCATGTGTCCCGCTCCCCTTCCACGTCAGCCTCACGCTGAAACGAGCCCATTGTATCTCATCTCCTTCCCCCCTCCACTTATTTCCTCTGCCATGCGTTTTCCCCTATAGCCTCTCTCACACCTCATCACTTCATATCGCACCCTCATAGTGTTGGCACCACCACTCCCATTATGCGCCCCATCCTTCGCGCTGGCCTCCATGCCTATTCATCAGGCCGTTCAGCTAATCCAGGTGGCAGCACGAGGGGTCTTCCACGTCACAGGGGTGTCAAGTTGGTCGGGCCATCCTCAATCCCAATGAAGCAGTTATTGAAGTATTTGATGGTGGTTAGACATCGCCTCCGCCATAATGGGAAAGTCCGGTGACGAATTAAAGGCACGCCGATTCGCCCACGAAACTATCAGGAGTTTGATTGCATCTGCCATAGGTGCACAATCATTCAGAGACTGTAGCTACAGATTGTTAGAAGCCATGTAGACGCAATGTGTTTAATGCAACGTCTCGATTTTTGTTGTTGTTGTTGGTTTGAGTATATGTAGGCATTTTTTCCATTTTTGTATCCATCGATGGTTGAGCAAATCTCCCGACTGTAAAGTTTTGATGAAGCATTGGTCGCTCTGGTTTATGTAAAAGAATTTGAGATTTCTTACTTTATGGATGTCAGCCTCTTTTCCATCTCTTGTATACTGTGTTAGAACAGCTCGGAATTGGAGGATCTAGTCAAGTTGTAGCTGTTATAGGATGATGTAGGATCGGATCACTGTAATAGCTACGTTGTTTCTAATCGGTTCTTGTTATTTTCGTAGTGCTGAACGACTTGGAATTGGAGGATCCAGTCGAGTCTCTTTTTAGTTCCTTGAAGCTCCAGACCAATAGGATCTTGTCTTCTGAGTTTTTCATCCTCAAGCTTCCGAAGGCCTGTCGCCCGAGGTAGTCTTGCTCTCTCTTATCACAAGTCTTCCCTCTACCACCCTTTAATCCATTTACTGATAGAAGTTGGATCAAGACCTCCTTTGCTGCAAACATACCAGGCCCAGTCTCCTGAGTCAAAGTTTTATCTTCCTGAGTCTTTACCCATTTGATCACCCCATTTATTAAACCGTGACATAAAAACTGATGGGCGTTGGGCTCTACTCCTACAAGCAATCCAGGGGTGACTTTTGATGCTAACATTTCTGGCGCCGTTGCCGGAGACGAAGTTGAAGATTTTCCCTGGGCAGAACGACATTGAGCCTTTGATTCTGAAGGTGCATCAGACATCAGAGCCCTTCAAGATTGCTACTGTGCACCCGACAACTCCACTGTGGCGACTCCAAGGTCTCCAAATCATTGTTTCAGCTGTGGCTACTGTTAGCACACCTAAAAGTTGACCCTAAGGAGCTTTCTCGAGAAGGTTTCAGCAGCTTCTTTCTTAGCCTGAGAAGCTTCCTAGGGTAACAACAACGTTAGGATCCATCCTTTGATGGTGAACAAGGACCAGACACATTCGAAGCTATTCATCTTTCACCTGGCGACTCCATTGGTTTGATATGGAGAAAATCCTTGCTCGCAGGTTTGCTCCTTTTAATTTTCTGTTATTCTTGGTTTTCCTAATGTTGTCCCCTCTCCGAATGAATGGGGTGATTATTTTCCCATATTTGGAAAGCGTGAAGATGAAAACCCTGCTCGGCACCTCAGTGAGTTTCATGAACTCATGCATCAATGGGAGATACATCATGAGGATGTATTACTGAAAATGTTTATGTTCTCGTTAGCAGGGGATGCTCGTAAATGGTATCATTCTTTACCCCCTGCTAGCATTTCTTCACTCAGTGAATTCCATGTAGCCTTCACTGCCTATTGTCAGGAGATTTATCCCTCTGAGTTGATTTTTCATAGTTGTTGTGAGGGATACTACAACAAATGTATACAAGATAGAGTTGTCTCTTATGTAGGCTATGAGGATTATCCTGATGACCTAGATTAGAGCTCTGTCCTTTCTGCTTCCCATTCGTCTACAGCAGGGGGGTTATGAGAATGATGAAGTTCCCAGGGAGGAGGATGGCGCTCTGAGTGAACTAGTGGAGTAGGCGATATTCCCCACTCCCCAGTGTGCAAAATTGGAATCTGAAGGCAGCAAAAAGGTTTTTTCAGTCTTCGAGGCAGATGATCTAAGCATCTCTTTTGAAGAGATTATTGAAGATTTTTTGGATGCGTTAGCATCTGCTCCCAATGAGCCTACTGTCTCAGATTTAAACAAAGAAGCCATTGTGGAAGAGGATTGTTCTTTCTTCCTTCATGATATTTCCCATGATGTATTTACATTTGGTATTGAAGAGAAGGGTTGGGAGACTGTTCCCTTTTTACAAGATGGGGGAGTGCATGGAAAAGAGGAGAAGGAACCAGAGGAGCAGCTGAGCGCGCATTTCATGTTCTATCCGGAGCCAATCAACGAACAGCCACCGCCTGAGATCAGGGAGCCTGCATTAGTTGTCCTACTGCCTGTGCTTATCAGAGATATTCAGCCACAAGTGGATAATTGTGTAGCACAGGCGATTGTTTGTCGCTAGTTTTATGGGATTGGTCACTCATTATATGACCCTGTCAGCAAGTACATGGAGTGGAATTTCACCTATGCCTTGGAGCCTCCCTATTTCATCTCAACTCCAGCCTGTAAGGAGGATTTGAAGAGTGTAATCATTCTACTGTCACAGTTACATCATCTACTAATGATCATTGACAGAAGGAAAGAGCTTCTATCCAGGAAATTTCTTGAATGGCTATGGTGGAAATTTGCTTTCACCTAGCCCCATATAAAGTGTTTTATTAGTTTAGGATTGTATATAAATAAGATCCTTTGAGCATGTATCTTTATTTTGTTGCTTTTATTTTTCGGCTTGTATTTTCAGCAGCGGGATGCTTTGAGCCTGACTCCATAGCCCAATAGCAAGGCACTGAATCTGCAAAAGTGTTCTTAGAGCATCATAGGGATGACTCTATCCCCCATGGAGCCTAATGTTAGTGACATTTCTGGTAAGGGGGATTAGAATGCGAAGAAATGGGTGACAAACCCATTTACTATAAGCTCGGGGCGCAAGTGCGCTTGTGATTAAGCGGCAAGCAAATTTGGACGGCAGAGATCCGCGCGACCGGATCAACGACACACATGGGATTCTGGAGCCCCCCCGCCTTTCTACCTTTAAGTGGGGGGGGGGTCCAGAATCAAGGGCGCACCTCTTCAATGGTCACGATCAGAGCACTTGGATCAATGGCACACAGGGTGATTCCAGACCCCCCTCACCTTTCTACCTTTAAGAAGGGGGGGGTTTGGAATCAAGGACGCATCTCTCCAACAGCTACAATCAAGAGTGCCCAGATCAATGGAGCCCAGGCATTCTGGACATCCTCTGTATTTCTGCGTTTAATCAACGTGGGGCCTCCTTCCTTGTCATGGCATCTTGCCATCTGTCCTCCACCTGACAGTGCGATGAGGTTCACTCCCTTTAGCCCCTTCCTCATTCTCTGACATATGTTCATATCCCCTCTTCTGGTCCGTTTGGTCCCCTTCTCATCTCATCATCCACTCACCACCTTCCATGTGTCCCGCTCCCCTTCCACGTCAGCCTCACGCTGAAACGAGCCCATTGTATCTCATCTCCTGCCCCCCTGCGCTTATTTCCTTCCACCATGCATTTTCCCCTATAGCCTCTCTCACACCTCATCACTTCATATCGCACCCTCATAGTGTTGGCACCACCACTCTCGTTATGTGCCCCATCCTTCGCGCTGGCCTCCACTCCTATTCATCAGGTCGTTCAACTAATCCAGGTGGTAGCACGATGGTTCTTCCATGTCGCAAGGGTGTCGAGTTGGTCGGGCCATCCTCAATCCCAATGAAGCAGTTATTGAAGTAGTTGATGGTGGTTAGACATCGCCTCCGCCATAATGGGAAAGTCCGATGACAAATTAAAGGCACGTCGATTCGCCCACAGAACTATCAGGAGTTCGATTGCATCTGCCATAGGTGCACGATCATTCAGAGACTGCAGCTACAGATTGTTAGAAGCCATGCAGACACAATGTGTTTAATGCAACGTCTCGATTTTGTTGTTGTTGTTGTTTTGAGTGTATGTAGGCATTTTTGCCATTTTTGTATCCATCGATGGTTGAGCAAATCTCCCGACTGTAAAGTTTTGATGAAGCGTTGGTCACTCTGGTTTATGTAAAAGCATTTGAGATTTCTTACTTTATGGATGTCAGCCTCTTTTCCATCTCTTGTATACTGTGTTAGAACAGCTCAGAATTGGAGGATCCAGTCGAGTTGTAGCTATTATAGGATGATGTAGGATCGGATCACTGTAACAATTACATTGTTTCTAATCGGTTCCTATTATTTTTGTAACGTTGAACGAATTGGAATTGGAGGATCCAGTCGAGTCTCTTTTCAGTTCCTTGAAGCTCCGAACCAAGAGGATCTTGGCTTCTGAGTTTTTCATCCTCAAGCTTCCGAAGGCTTGTCGCCCGAGGTAGTCTTGCTTGCTCTTCTCACAAGTCTTCCCTCTACCACCCTTTAATCCATTTATTGATAGAAGTTGGATCAAGACCTCCTTTGCTGCATACATACCAGGCCCGGTCTCCTGAGTCAAAGTTTTATCTTCTTGAGTCTTTACCCATTTGATCAGCCCATTTATTAAACCGTGACATAAAAACTGATGGGCATTGGGCTCTGCTCCTGCAAGAAATCCAGGGGTGACTTATGACGCTAACACATTGAAAACCCTACTTCTATAAATGAATAAAATAACAAAATTTTGTAGAGCACAAACTTGCTAGAATGGTGGCAGATTTTCTTTGAAGAGAGAGAGATGATGACTACACTCATTCACAAAATCTAATACAAGAATATGAAAGGATGAAATTTTAAAATAAATAAATAACTCTAAAGGTCCAAAACCCTAAACCTAAGAGGTGAAGCACCAAAATATATTTTTGAAATGCTAAAAGGTATTTTTGGGCATTAGTTTCTACATCAACTTTCCAAGGGGTGCAACTTTCATAGACAAATTATGTTTGGTGTGTATAGCTACTTGTTGGAAATATTTAATTAAAAATTACAATATTTCACCATGGATCTGGTTTGGAGAAAACCTAGGCCTTAAAATTTCCCTCAAAACATCGTTTAGAGCCTAAAAACAACCCCACAAGTTTTAAAATAAGACCTAGAAATTTCGAGAAAATCCTAGAAAATCATAAAAAACTACCAAGATGGAGAATCATGTTGTCAATGGAAGAGGTGGGTGGCCACTGATATCCACCTAGATCAATCCTCCCACCTTAGAAATCAATGGTCCCCGTTGATTCAAGTTACTATAGTATATGGGGAAACGTTTGTGGAATTTGAATCTTGGTGAGCCATTTGCCTTGCTGAAGAAATTTTATTGCTTCAACAACCCGATATAATTGTATGTTCTGCTAGAGGGTTCCCTTTGAATTAGTTTCCATGATCCTATCCATTGTATCTTGACCAAGGAATTTATGATTGATTTCTTTAGGATCGAATTAATCAACAACCTCCAAGGTGTACAACGGAGTTGTGAAATATGGTCGAAGCAACTCCACATTAAATACTGAGTGTAAGCCAAGGATTTTGAAATAATTTTCACCCAAAACTTTTATGATGGTGTAAATCCTATATTAGATTTGTCTGATCCTCCTATGGGGGCATGTCAACCATTGTTTCTGCAAATGAAAATAGACCTTGTCATGAACCTAAAACTTGTGTGGAAACCAATATTGGTCATGTCTTTGCTTATGCTTAGCATTGGCCTTTTACAATATATCATGAAAATATTGTTGGAGGTTTCGAATCCATTCAAAACATTTGTATGCTATGTCTATCTCGGGATGAACGTGGGATGATTATGTCTAGGGAACGAGAAGAGCTATATCAATGGGGGAAACTATATGAAACCTAAATCTCACCTGATATAGAGTCGGAGGGATATGTTATAGATATACTGAAAATATGGTAGACTATGATCCCATGTATGTGGATTCTTGTAGTTGTACATGTGCACAATATGTACAATATGCAAAATCATCTGGTTCAACACTTCTATTTTCCGATTTGTTTGGGGGTGAAAGGAATTTGATTTGGTCAACTTTGTGTCCATAAGAGACCATAGGATGTACAAAAAGGTATCAATGAACCTGTTATCCCTGTATAAAATAATCATCCGTGTTAGCAAAAAATGAACCCAAACGCGCTAAAATATGAGTTTAGTAGTGGCCTCTTGTGACACTCTTTTTACATGGTGCCAAAATGGCCATCTTAGAGAACCAGTCGGTGACCACAAAGACACAATATTGACCATGTTTTGTGGAGGGAAAAATTGACATGTAATTCATGGAGACTAAATCCCAAGGCTTGTCTAGGGTAGGGAGAGGACTGTACAACCCTTTATTTTTGATGGACAATTAATAAATGACGCATGTTGTGCACAACCTGATATATTGATTGACATCCCATTGAATATTTGGAAACTATAAATACTTCTAAAATACTATTATTGTCTTCTTCACATTGAAGTCCCCTCTCACCTGACTATATTGTGCCTCCCAAATTAGCTTTGCATGCTTGCTTGAAGAAATACAAAGATGTCCCAGATAGCACAAGATTTCATCTTGGAGGTGGAATCTTGAGGCTTGTTTTCCTACCCTCATTGTGTGATAAGTAACAATGAATTCAAAGTAAACATTGTGCAATTATGGTCACCCATAGGTTTTATGCCCATAAGAGTTAATAACTATGGTTAGTGCAACAACTGGGGCCCTCCCGAGCTAATATGCCACACTATTGGCACTACATTTATTGTATTTAATGTTTATATAGAATTTTTGCAGGTAAGTGGACTACTTTTTATGGTGTACATTATGAAACTTTCATTGTGTCTACATGAATTAAAGAGGCTTGTGATAATTTTTTATGATCGTTTCATTTCGCAAAATATAATGCTTCGACTATCGACATGATTGCATAATGGAGTACATATCCTTGTTATGTGGGATATCTATGAACAAAATTAGATAAAATATCAGTATAGTAGGCCAATGTATGTCCCTGTTGAGTGAGGACTACACTGATAGCATAGTCAAAGGCATCTGTCTTAATCTCAGATAGATATTGCAGGTCTAAAAACGTGATGACTAGTGTGGAGAAGAGGTGGTGTTTTAGATCTTTGTATTCTTTTTTATATGATTCAAACCAGAAAAACTTGGATTTAGCTCCACATTTGGTCACTTGACTTAGGGGCCAAGCGATATAAGAGAACCCCAACACAAACCTATGGTAGATGTTGGCAAGGCCCAAGAAGATGCAAATCTTTGTCAAAGTCATCGGGGCTAGTAAATCGGAAATGACTTATATATTGGATGGGTCCACATGCACCCCATTTTCATCCATGATGTATCCCAAGTATTGAATTCTTTGCATGCCAAATGAGTATTCCTCTAGATTGACGTATAACTTGTGTTTTTTCAGGGTGCTCAGGACTTGTTGAATGTACTGCAAATGTTCTTCTAAGGTCTAATTGAAGATGAGAATGTCATCCAAATATATGACCAAAACATGTTTTGTGAATGGCTGCAAAATATCATCTACCATCCTCATGAATGTCACTAGAGCATTAGTTAAGCCAAAAGGCATGACCAACCACTCAAAAAGACATGTTTTAGAATTGAAGGATGTCTTCCATATATCAATTTTTTCTATCAAAACTTGGTGGTAGCCTATCTTTAGATCAATATTACTAAAGAAATTGACAATGTTAAGATAATGAAGAATACCATCAATCTAGGGGATTGAGTATCATTTATTGACAATGATTTTGTTTAGGGATATTTAATCAAAATCTCCATGTTCCATCCTTATTTTTCACCAACACAAATTAATCCAGGTGGACATTGTGGATTAAGGTTGGTTGTCATTGATGTCAACCCTTGAAGAAAGTCTGGTAGCAAAAACATTTGGGTAGTGGACCCAATTTTTCTTGATGTAAAGATGACTCATTATTGTCTTGTCATGGTTGATGAGAAGTACAAATGGATGAACTCCAAAGTCATCCCCTTATGGTGAAATCCCTCACGGGAAGACACTTTGTAGATTGAGTTATCCTTGAAGTATGGCTAGAGAACCCATGATTAATTGTGTAATAATGAGATGAAGGTCAGTGAAACTATCCTATATGGATAGTTCTTGCCATTCCATTTCCGATGGTATGTGGAACAACACATAACTCCTCACGGTTAGATAGTTATGGCCGTATGAAGTTGGAGAACCCTCATGAATCATATAGAAGCCCCTAAAAGTCAAAGTGTTTGCAAAATAAATTATTTAAATAATAAATTAAATGGAGAAATCCCTAAAATAAGGAAAGTGTAATGCTACATGAAAGTACAAATAAGAGGAAAAGCTCTCTCATTTAATCACACTTGAACACATTGAATATCTTTTGTTGTGTGAGGCTTATTGCAAGTACTCACTGATACATCTGAAGTTGCAAAAGTCTGAGGTAGTACGAAGGGTTGACGAAGAAATTCTCGAAATTACACTGAATACTAAAAAACCCTATTTTCTGAGTTGTACATGGGTTGACAGTGTGTTAGGGTGCATACATACTGAGGCGTACGCGGGTTGGTAGTGTATTAGGGTGCGTACATGTTGGTAAAGCCATGGAAACTTGAGAAGATGAATATGCAAAGGTTCTAGATTCTGAGATCAAGCTCCCAGGAAGGTCTACAGTGCTCAGATACATCAGATCTATCCATTGGTTCAAAAGGTATGTCTTATTTCTATGAAAAGTTGGATTTTGATGTATGCATGAGAAATGGTTATGGAGACTTGAGGATTCTCCCTAGAGATACTAGTGGCTACATGAGATCTTATGCATAAGTCAAATCTACAGAAATACAGTGCTGGTATATTTATCATTGATACTTCTTCTTGAGACACATCTTGTATTTCTTGGCATATGGCTAAGGTTTTGTTACACATCAAAATTACTCACTTTGATAGTGTCGCAAGTGTCGTCATTACAAAGGTCGCAAGTGTCGCATGTTGCTCACACATGTCGCAAGTGTCAGGTAAGCATACTGCCATGATGCCTATGTCGTGCCTATAACGACATGAGAAAGACACTTGAAATACCTCAAACATCTGATTTGGAAGAGGAGAAATGGGTCAACAAGCTTGCAAACCTTTTGCCATTTGAAAGCACCTCAAAAACTGAGTTTTTGGAGGGGAGCACTCCCCCTTACACTATCTCGGAGTGTCGACGCTCCCCCTTACACTGTCAAGGAGCATTATAACGCTCCCCTGGCCATTTTGAGGGAGCGCTATATATTTTGGAGTGTTGGTGCTTCGCTTAACCTTTTCAGGGAGTGCTACAATGCTCTCGTGGCCCTTTTTAGGGAGCGCTACCTATTCTGGGTAGTTTTTAAGCTATTGAGATGAATGGGGGAAGCATCTTTTCATTCTTGGAAGGCAGTTGGATTCGAATCCCTAGTCCAGTCATGATCTTAGGGTAGATCCTCAATTGAAGGAGGAAAATCCTCAACTTCCCCAAGGATATCTCAAGTGGTTAGAGCCTCTCCAAGGATATATAAGCAAGCTTTCTAATGGTGAAAGGGGATTGGAAAAGGGAGAATTACACCAAACTTATGATCTCATAAGTGGTGTTGGAGCAGAGCTGAAGGGGGAAGAACTGCTAGTATGAAACTTATGATCTTGGAGAAAATACGCAGTCGGCCAAAGGAGAGTGATCAGTGAAGTTGTTGCTGTCCAAGTTGTGGATCTTTCAAGCAAGGGTTAGATGAAGAGGACTCGACGAAGCTGTCGCATTCACATCTACGATTGTAAGTACTGTTGTCGTTATTCTCATCAATATGACATGCTTGGCCTGTTTCTTTCTAGTTTGTGTCTAGTGTTACATGAACTTATCATTAACTGATAGATCTGTTTTCAAGCTACTATCAATAGGGTAGGAAGTGGTCGTACCTTGTTTTGTCCACAGGATTTAGTGAGAAGAAAAGGATCGAAGCGCAACTAGGAGCGTGCAGGGACAAACGTCGATAAAGAGGTACTTCTATCATCCTTCTTTCTCATGTGTTAGCTTAGATAGATTTGAAAGGAAGTTAGTGTCCATGTTAAGCATTTTCTGTCTAGAGTTAGGGTCAAGCTCTCAGAGCGATCTACCTTTTCGTAGGGAGATTTTCCTACAACAGAAACTGGCGACTCCGCTGGGGAGATAGCCTCAAATCAAAACTTCTTGTTTTGATTTTCTCCTCATTGACCTTGTTCTATCCCTTGATTGTTTAAAACCTGGTTCACTCCTCTTTTGATTGGTTTCATGAGCTGATTGGATCCTTACCCCATCACACTCAACATAATTGTCGAAATTGAATTGCAATTTTTTTATTTTCTTGACATTTTTGGGAGTTTTAGACCCCGACGCCCCTGTCCTAGTGTTAACAGAGTGCCAGCGCTTCCCCATAACCTTTCACAGAGTGCTATAATGCTCATTGCCTTTGGAAACAGAGCGCCAACCTCTTTTAGGCCAAAAAACCCTCCATAATTGTTTTTTCTGGGTTTTGCCTCTGTGTCCCTTCTGTTGAGTGGCCTTGTGAGCCAATGTTTCTTCCCTTTCAGCCTTGACATCTGTCTTTTACTTGAAGGATAGACATCTTACTACTTGGATATCATATCCTTATTCACTATTGTTATTGTTTTTCTTTGTTGATTGGAGTTTGAGACTCATGCATTGTCTTTCTCTCTGTTTAACTGAGTAAAAACCCTGGTGAAGGTCATCAAAGGCCTACAGACCTCTTCATCTTGATGTTAGTCAAGATCAGTCTTCTTCAACCTTGTCTTTTTGGGTTTGAGGTTTGTTTTTCTCTTTGATTGTTTCTTTTCTTTTGCTTTTCGTTTTGATTGCAATGAAAGGGTGTATTGTTTGTATGACTTTTGCTTGTGCTAGTTTGATTTTCATTCATACAAAAAGATAATTAGAAAGACGAGCATTGTGTCAAATTGATCACTATTCATATGAAAACAATGAAAGGCATCTTCATGATTGATTGTGAATGTTATAAGGCATCTCAAAAGTTTTAGCATTACATCAAGATTTGATTGAGAAAAAGAATCGTTTGGGGGCATTCCTTATTAGTGCTCGTTAGTGGAAAGAACTTTCTCTCTCTCCCTTAGATAGATGTTCATCGAAAGGAAATGGTTGCTTATCATAATCAATTCATTCTTTGGGTCTGAGTCATAATTCCATTTGTTTCACTTCCATGCACCCCTTTTGCGTAAAGAACAACCATACAAATCAACGCTAATTAAAAATTATTTGGAACTTTGTCTTTTCTAGGATCCTCCACCAACAGTAGAATAGGCTTAGTACTTTGGATTAGGCTGTGAGCATAACTCTCCAAAGTTTCCAAAACAAACACTAGCATCCTAAGTTAGGGAGATTCAAATCCAGTTATCGTATAAGTCTTCCTGGGATCCCCCTCTCACAGAGGGATTATGCACGAGGTTGCATTCAGGTAAGCTACGGGGACCAACCCTCCGTGGTTTAACTGATTGTGGTGGTCAAATCGTATTATGGGGATCACTTTGGGGTAAATACGCAATTACTGCATGGAAGTCTTTTAGTTTATTTCGGGCTTGATACCCTGCCCGTACATTCGGATCGAACTGTCGACTGTTCCCCCCAGGGGCTGACTGTGAATTGGTAACCTTAGTGGCCATAATATTTAGGGTCTTACACAAGGTGACAGTGACGGGAAGTCTCACTGTACCTAGAGCAGACATTGGTCAAACTCACTCGGGCTCCTTGGAGGGTAAATCCACAAATACTACATGGAAGCTTGCACCAAGGCGTAAGTCCGTTAAGCAGGTCGCCATTGTAACTGTTCCACCCTATCCCCACCCCTTCTGGACTTGATCACGCGACGTTGGATTTCATCACCAACTAGTACGGTCATCGAGAGAAGGTCCTGTTTTCTTGGTTGTGATTCTTAGATTCTATTATTGTATGTTGTTTCTTTTACTTAGTGTACCTTAGGTCGAGTTAGTGTTAATGGCATCGAATCCTAGGAGTACCAATGGAGGAACCCCTTCTTCTGGGGAACCTTATACCTTTCCTTCATTTGGAAACTTTGGTCCTCTATATGTTGCCCCACTGAGTCTTCCAGGACTCACTATTGGATTACCAGTTTGGTTGTTCCCCACTCCGGTGATCCCAAATCCTCCTAATGTTTCAGTTTCACCTAATACTTTGGATGTCAATACACCACCCACACATCAACCTCACGTCGACTTTTCACCTTCTTCTCCCATCAAGTCTCCTTCCATTTCTCCTTCTTCGCCTAGTGAAAGATCTAAAGTAAGTAGCCAGGTTGATAAGAAGAAGAAGAAACAGAAAGAGAAGAAGAAGAAGAGCCCAAAAAGGACCAAGGCCCCAACAACATCATATGTTGGCTCTAAGAAACCAATTACTGTTAATAGTACTGGGAGTGTTGATGAGATACAAGATTAACATGAAGAATCCAAAACCCAAATTCCCTTGCAGCCTTTGTAAGGGTGACCACTTTCTGAGGGATTGCCCTAGTCTTACCCAGGTCTTAGAAATGTGGTCCTCCACGTCATCGGCCTTTGTCGGTCATGTCAATGATACCCCATCAACTAGTGATGTTCAGGTTGGTAAGAAGAAGAAAACTGTCAAGTTCCCTTGCATGTTATGTAAAGGTAA
>ML819859.1:83585-116811 GCA_009831015.1 Picea engelmannii | reverse complement strand
CTTAAATTAGGTTCTTTTGGCTCCCACTGTCAACAATGAATTTTAGTGGGGCCTCCTTCACCCACATCTATGAATGAAAGAGGTGCTCCCCCTCCTCAAGCTTCTCTGACTCATTTGGTTGGATATTTGAGGTTGCGATGGTATCACTAGGTTCTACATCAATGATTTGATTCCCCTTATCCTATTATGAATCAGAGTATAAGAAAGCTCTGACTCTTTTTCTTTAATCCCTACCAACAATCATTATTTCGAGTGGAGTTCATCAATGTTTTTCCAGGGGATTTTGTGGAACTCTCACCACTTATGAGTGTCCTTATTCGACTTCTCATTACCCTTCTTTGCAGGTGGTTTAGATTGGTTGTATCGAGTTTCTCTCTCCTTTATCCATCCCTTGTACAGTGAGTTAGGGCCACCTTTATCATACTTCCATTATAGCGGTTTGTAGACCTAAACGACTCCTTATTATGTTGCTTAAAATTTTGCTTGATTTTGACAACATATCGATAAGTGACTCATAGGGAGGAGATGTCCAGGAAAATCATTTTTTTCTTGATTGTACCTATGTAGGACACTTTGATACCTCAAAAACAGGTATCACTCAGAGTCTTTGATACCTATATTTGAGTGCAAGGTATGGAATATGTCAATATACTCTGAAACTATCTTGTCTCTCTCATGATGTAGAATCATCCATCTCATGTACTGGTCATCATAACTTCCAACATGGTAGAATTCCTCCTTGAGGGAATAAACAAATGCCACCTAAGTGGGTAATATATTGAATATTGTGGAATCATCTTCATTATGTCTCTCCTTGTAACATTCCCACCAATAATTGACATGGGGAAAGGATTTAAGGAGCACGAAGGTGATCTTTTCGGTGTTGGAAATTTTTTGAACAAAGTAATAACCCTCGAATCAATTTAACCATTTCTCGAAGGAACATGAATCTCCTTGGAATTAAAATAAATAGATATCAAAGCTAACTTGTACCTTGAAGGGTGTTGCACCTATGAAATGGATGCTTGTTGAAGGTGCGTCACTTGTCATCGACAATCATTGAAGGATTTGGGTGAAGTTGTCAATCATCTCCTTCCTATGTTGCATGAGGGATTACTCAAGAAACATGTTGATAGGATATCCTCCTACTTCGTTTGGATTTTCCCCTACCATGGTAGGTTTATTGGGTTGGAAAGAGTAGTCATCTCTTAGTGAAACTAGCTCGAGACCCAACTCTCTATACCCTGATCTTGTCGGGGACATGTACCAAGAAAAAAACAAGGAGAAGAATTCTCTGATACCACTGATATAGATTATATAGGGAAAAATATAAAACAAACACCAAAATATAACATAGAGAAAAGTAGTACAGTGTGTTAGCGACATTTCTAGTAAGGGGGGTTATAATGCGAAGAAATGGGTGAAAAACCCATTTACTATAAGCTCGGGGTGCAAGTGTGCTTGTGATTAAGCGGCAAGAAAATTTGGACGGCAGAGATCCGCGCGACCAGATCAACGACGCACATGGGATTCCGGAGCCCCCCCGCCTTTCTACCTTTAAGCGGAGGGGGGGGTCCAGAATCAAGGGCGCACCTCTTCAATGGTCATGATTAGAGCACCCAGATCAATGGTGCTTAGGGTGATTCTGGACCCCCCTTGCCTTTCTACCTTTAAGCAGAGGGGGGGGTCCAGAATCGAGGGCGTATCTCTCCAACATATGCGATCAAGAGTGCCTGGATCAATGGTGCCCAAGCAATCCAGACAACCTCTATCTCTCTGCATTTAATCAACGTGGGGCCCCCTTCCTTGTCATGGCATCTTTCCATCTGTCCTCCACCTGACCGTGCGATGAGGTTCGCTCCCTTTAGCCCCTTCCTCATTCTTCGACATCTTTTCATCTCCCTTCTTCTGGTCCATGTGGTCCCCTTCTCATCTCATCATCCACTCACCACCTGCCATGTGTCCCGCTCCCCTTCCACGTTAGCCTCACGCTGAAATGAGCCCATTGTATCTCATCTCCTGCCCCCCTGCACTTATTTCCTTCCACCATGAATTTTCCCCTATAGCCTCTCTCACACCTCATCACTTCATATCGCACCCTCATAGTGTTGGCACCACCACTCCCGTTATGTTCCCCATCCTTCGCGCTGGCCTCCACTCCTATTCATCAGGTCGTTCAGCTAATCTAGGTGGTAGCACGAGGGGTCTT
This sequence comes from Picea engelmannii, assembly GCA_009831015.1. Taxonomy (NCBI): domain Eukaryota; kingdom Viridiplantae; phylum Streptophyta; class Pinopsida; order Pinales; family Pinaceae; genus Picea; species Picea engelmannii. The sequence goes on along the minus strand of ML819859.1, from coordinate 114,602 downwards.
CCACGTCGCAAGGGTGTTGAGTTGGTCGGGCCATCCTCAATCCCAATGAAACAGTTATTGAAGTAGTTGATGGTGGTTAGACATCACCTCCGCCATAACGGGAAAGTCTGATGACGAATTAAAGGCACGTCGATTCGCCCACAGAACTATCAGGAGTTCGATTACGTCTGCCATAGGTGCACGATCATTCAGAGACTGCAGCTGCAGATTGTTAGAAGCCATGCAGACACAATGTGTTTAATGCAACGTCTCGATTTTGTTGTTGTTGTTGTTTTGAGTATATGTAGGCATTTTCTCCATTTTTGTATCCATCGATGGTTGAGCAAAGCTTCCGACTGTAAAGTTTTGATGAAGCGTTGGTCGCTCTGGTTTATGTAAAAGCATTTGAGATTTCTTACTTTATGGATGTCAGCCTCTTTTCCATCTCTTGTATACTGTGTTAGAACAACTCGGAATTGGAGGATCCAGTCGAGTTGTAGATGTTATAGGATGATGTAGGATCGGATCACTATAACAGTTACATTGTTTCTAATCGGTTCCTGTTATTTTTGTAGCATTGAACGACTTGGAATTGGAGGATCCAGTCGAGTCTCTTTTCAGTTCCTTGAAGCTCCAGACCAAGAGGATCTTGGCTTCTGAGATTTTCATCCTCAAGCTTCCGAAGGCCTGTCTCCCGAGGTAGTCTTGCTCACTCTTATCACAAGTCTTCCCTCTACCACCCTTTAATCCATTTACTGATAGAAGTTGGATCAAGACCTCCTTTGCTGCATACATACCAAGCCCAGTCTCCTGAGTCAAATTTTTATCTTCTTGAGTATTTACCCATTTGATCACCCCATTTATTAAACCGTGACAAAAAAATTGATGGGCGTTGGGCTCTACTCCTGCAAGCAATCCAGGGGTGACTTCTGATGCTAACATTTCTGGCGCCGTTGCCAAGGACGAAGTTGAAGATTTTCCCTGGGCAGAACGACATTGAGCCTTTGATTCTGAAGGTGCATCAGACATCAGAGCCCTTCAATATTTCTATTGTGCACCTGATGACTCCACTATGGCGACTCCAAGGTCTCCAAATCATTGTTTCAGCTGTGGCTACTGTTAGCACACCTAAAAGTTGACCCTAAGGATATTTCTCGAGAAGGTTTCAGCAGCTACTTTCTTAGCCTGAGAAACTTCCTGGGGTAATAACAATGTTAGGATTCGGCCTTTGATGGGGAACAAGGACCAGACACATTCGAAGCTACGCATCTTTCACCTGGCGACTCCATTGGTTTGATATGGAGAAAATCCTTGCTCACAGGTTTGCTCCTTTTAATTTTTCTGTTATTCCTGGTTTTCCTAATGTTGTCCCCTCTCCGAATGAATGGGGTGATTATTTTCCCATATTTGGAAAGCATGAAGATGACAACCCTTCTCGGCACCTCAGTGAGTTTCATGAACTCATGCATCAATGGGAGATACATCATGAGGATGTATTACTGAAAATGTTCATGTTCTCGTTAGTAGGGGATGCTCGTAAATGGTATCATTCTTTACCCCCTACTAGCATTTCTTCACTCAGTGAATTCCATGCAGCCTTCACTGCCTATTGTCAGGAGATTTATCCCTCTGAGTTGATTTTTCATAGATGTTGTGAGGGATACTACAACAAATGTATACAAGATAGAGTTGTCTCTTATGTAGGCTATGAGGATGATCCTGATGACCTGGATTAGAGCTCTATCCTTTCTCCTCCCCATTCGTCTGCAGTAGGGGGGGGTTATGAGAATGATGAAGTTCCCAGGGAGGAGGATGGCGCTCTGAGTGAACTAGTGGAGCAAGCGATATTCCCCACTCCCCAGTGTGCAAAATTGGAATCTGAAGGCAGCAAAAAGGTTTTTTCAGTCTTAGAGGCAGATGATCTAAGCAGCTCTTTTGAAGAGATTATTGAAGATTTTTTGGATGCGTTAGCATCTGCTCCCAATGAGCCTACTGTCTCAGATTTAAACAAAGAATCCATTGTGGAAGAGGATTGTTATTTCTTCCTTCATGAGATTTCCCATGATGTATTTACATTTGGTATTGAAGAGAAGGGTTGGGAGACCGTTCCCTTTTTACAAGATGGGGGAGTGCATGGAAAAGAGGAGAAGGAACCAGAGGAGCAGCTGAGCGTGCATTTCATGTTCTATCCAGAGCCAATCAATGAACAGCCACCGCCTGAGATCAGGGAGCCCGCATTAGTTGTCCTCCTGCCTGTGCTTATCAGAGATATTCAGCCACAAGTGGACAATTGTGTAGCACAGGCAGTTGTTTGTCGCTAGTTTTCTGGGATTGGTCACTCATTATATGACCTTGTCAACAAGTACATGGAGTGGAATTTCACCTATGCCTTGGAGCCTCCCTATTTCATCTCAACTCCATCCTGTAAGAAGGAGTTGAAGAGTGTAATCATTCTACTGTCACAGTTACACCATCTGCTAATGATCATTGACAGAAGGAAAGAGCTTCTATTCAGGAACTTGCTTGAATGGCTATGGTGGAAATTTTCTTTCACCTAGCCCCATGTAAAGTGTTTTATTAGTTTAGGATTGTATATAAATAATCTCCTTTGAGCATGTGTCTTTATTTTGTTGCTTTTATTTTTCAGCTTGTATTTTCAGCAGTGGGATGCTTTGAGCCTGACTCCATAGCCCAATAGCAAGGCACTGAATCTGCAAAAGTGTTCTTAGAGAATCATAGGGATGACTCTATCCCCCATGTAGCCTAATGTTAGTGACATTTCTGGTAAGGGGGGTTAGAATGAGAAGAAATGGGTGAAAAACCCATTTACTATAAGCTTGGGGCACAAGTGCGCTTGTGATTAAGCGACAAGCAAATTTGGACGGCAGAGATCCGCGCGACCGGATCAACGACACACATGGGATTCTGGAGCCCCCCCGCCTTTCTACCTTTAAGCGGGGGGGGGTCCGGAATCAAGGGCACACCTCTTCAATGGTCACGATCAGAGCACTTGGATCAATGGCGCACAGGGTGATTCCAGACCCCCCTCACCTTTCTACCTTTAAGCAGGGGGGGGGGGGTCTGGAATCGAGGACGCATCTCTCCAACAACTACGATCAAGAGTGTCCAGATCAATGGCACCCAGGCAATCCAAATATCCTCTTTCTTTCTGCATTTAATCAACGTGGGGCCTCCTTCCTTGTCGTGGCATCTTGCCATCTGTCCTCCACCTGACCGTGCGATGAGGTTCACTCCCTTTAGCCCCTTCCTCATTCTCTGACATCTATTCATATCCCCTCTTCTGGTCCACATGGTCCCCTTCTCATCTCATCATCCACTCACCACCTTCCATGTGTCCCGCTCCCCTTCCACGTTAGCCTCACACTGAAACGAGCCCATTGTATCTCATCTCCTGCCCCCCTGCACTTATTTCCTTCCACCATGCATTTTCCCCTATAGCCTCTCTCACACCTCATCACTTCATATCGCACCCTCATAGTGTTGGCACCACCACTCCCGTTATGTTCCCCATCCTTCGCGCTGGCCTCCACTCCTATTCATCAGGTCGTTCAGCTAATCTAGGTGGTAGCACGAGGGGTCTTCCACGTCGCAAGGGTGTTGAGTTGGTCGGGCCATCCTCAATCCCAATGAAGCAGTTATTGAAGTAGTTGATGGTGGTTAGACATCACCTCTACCATAACGGGAAAGTCTGATGACGAATTAAAGGCACGTCGATTCGCCCACAGAACTGTCAGGAGTTCGATTACGTCTGCCATAGGTGCACGATCATTCAGAGACTGCAGCTGCAGATTGTTAGAATCCATGCAGACACAATGTGTTTAATGCAACGTCTCGATTTTGTTGTTGTTGTTGTTTTGAGTATATGTAGGCATTTTCGCCATTTTTGTATCCATCGATGGTTGAGCAAAGCTTCCGACTGTAAAGTTTTGATGAAGCGTTGGTCGCTCTGGTTTATGTAAAAGCATTTGAGATTTCTTACTTTATGGATGTCAACCTCTTTTCCATCTCTTGTATACTGTGTTAGAACAACTAGGAATTGGAGGATCCAGTCGAGTTGTAGCTGTTATAGGATGATGTAGGATCGGATCACTGTAACAGTTACATTGTTTCTAATCGGTTCCTGTTATTTTTGTAGCATTGAACGACTTGGAATTGGAGGATCCAGTCGAGTCTCTTTTCAGTTCCTTGAAGCTCCGAACCAAGAGGATCTTGGCTTCTGAGTTTTTCATCCTCGAGCTTTCGAAGGCTTGTCGCCCGAGGTAGTCTTGCTCGCTCTTCTCACAATTCTTCCCTCTACCACCCTTTAATCCATTTACTGATAGAAGTTGGATCAAGACCTCCTTTGCTGCATACATACCAGGCCCGATCTCCTGAGTCAAAGTTTTATCTTCTTGAGTCTTTACCCATTTGATCACCCCATTTATTAAACCATGACATAAAAACTGATGGGCATTGGGCTCTGCTCCTGCAAGCAATCCAGGGGTGACTTATGATGCTAACACAGTGAAAACCCTACTTCTATAAATGAATAAAATAAAAAAAAATTGTAGAGCACAAACTTGCTAGAATGGTGACAGATTTTCTTTGAAGAGAGAGAGATGATGACTATGCTCATTCACAAAATCTAATACAAGAATATGAAAGGATGAAATTTTAAAATAAATAAATAACTCTAAAGGTACAAAACCCTAAACCTAAGAGGTGAAGCACCAAAACATATTTTTGAAATGCTAAAAGGTATTTTTGGGCATTAGTTTCTACACCAACTTTCCAGGGGGTGCAACTTTCATAGACAAATTTTGTTTGGTGTGTATAGCTACTTGTTGGAAATATTTAATTAAAAATTACAATATTTCACCATGGATCTGGTTTGGAGAAAACCTAGGCCTTAAAATTTCCCTCAAAACATCATTTAGAGCCTAAAAACAACCCCACAAGTTTTAAAATAAGACCTAGAAATTCCGAGAAAATCCTAGAAAATCATAAAAAACTACCAAGATGGAGAATCATGTTGTCAATGGAAGAGGTGGGTGGCCACTGATATCCACCTAGATCAATCCTCCCACCTTAGAAATCAATGGTCCCCATTGATTCAAGTTACTATAGTATATGGGGAAACGTTTGTGGAATTTGAATCTTGGTGAGCCATTTGCCTTGCTGAAGAAATTTTCTTGCTTCAACAACCCGATATAATTGTATGTTCTACTAGAGGGTTCCCTTTGAATTAGTTTCCATGATCCTATCCATTGTATCTTGACCAAGGAATTTAGGATTGATTTCTTTAGGATCAAATTACTCAACAACCTCCAAGGTGTCCAACGGAGTTGTGAAATATGGTCGAAGCAACTCCACATTAAATACTGAGTGTAAGCCAAGGATTTTGAAATAATTTTCATCCAAAACTTTTATGATGGTATAAATCCTATATTAGATTTTTCTGATCTTCCTATGGGTGCATGTCAACCATTGTTTCTGCAAATGAAACTAGACCTTGTCATGAACCTAAAACTTGTGTGGAAACCAATATTGGTCATGTCTTTGCTTATGCTTAGCATTGGCCTTTTACAATATATCATGAAAATATTGTTGGAGGTGTCGAATCCATTCAAAACATTTGCATGATATGTCTATCTCGGGATGAACGTGGGATGATTATGTCTAGGGAACGAGAGGAGCTATATCAATGGGGGAAAATATATGAAACCTAAAGCTCACCTAATATAGAGTCGGAGGGATATGTTATAGATATACTGAAAATATGGTAGACTATGATCCCATGTATGTGGATTCTTGTAGTTGTACATGTGCACAATATGCACAATATGCAAAATCATCTGGTTCAACACTTCTATTTTCCGATTTGTTTGGGGGTGAAAGGAATTTGATTTGGTCAACTTTGTGTCCATAAGAGACCATAGGATGTACAAAAAGGTATCAATGAACCTGCTATCCCTGTATAAAATAATCATCCGTGTTAGCAAAAAATGAACCCAAACGCGCTAAAATATGAGTTTAGTAGTGGCCTCTTGTGACACTCTTTTTACATGGTGCCAAAATGGCCATCTTAGAGAACCAGTCGGTGACCACAAAGACACAATATTGACCATGTTTTGTGGAGGGAAAAATTGACATGTAATTCATGGAGACTAAATCCCAAGGCTTGTCTAGGGTAGGGAGAGGACTGTACAACCCTTTATTTTTGATGGACAATTAATAAATGACGCATGTTGTGCACAACCTGATATATTGATTGACATCCCATTGAATATTTGGAAACTATAAATACTTCTAAAATACTATTATTGTCTTCTTCACATTGAAGTCCCCTCTCACCTGACTATATTGTGCCTCCCAAATTAGCTTTGCATGCTTGCTTGAAGAAATACAAAGATGTCCCAGATAGCACAAGATTTCATCTTGGAGGTGGAATCTTGAGGCTTGTTTTCCTACCCTCATTGTGTGATAAGTAACAATGAATTCAAAGTAAACATTGTGCAATTATGGTCACCCATAGGTTTTATGCCCATAAGAGTTAATAACTATGGTTAGTGCAACAACTGGGGCCCTCCCGAGCTAATATGCCACACTATTGGCACTACATTTATTGTATTTAATGTTTATATAGAATTTTTGCAGGTAAGTGGACTACTTTTTATGGTGTACATTATGAAACTTTCATTGTGTCTACATGAATTAAAGAGGCTTGTGATAATTTTTTATGATCGTTTCATTTCGCAAAATATAATGCTTCGACTATCGACATGATTGCATAATGGAGTACATATCCTTGTTATGTGGGATATCTATGAACAAAATTAGATAAAATATCAGTATAGTAGGCCAATGTATGTCCCTGTTGAGTGAGGACTACACTGATAGCATAGTCAAAGGCATCTGTCTTAATCTCAGATAGATATTGCAGGTCTAAAAACGTGATGACTAGTGTGGAGAAGAGGTGGTGTTTTAGATCTTTGTATTCTTTTTTATATGATTCAAACCAGAAAAACTTGGATTTAGCTCCACATTTGGTCACTTGACTTAGGGGCCAAGCGATATAAGAGAACCCCAACACAAACCTATGGTAGATGTTGGCAAGGCCCAAGAAGATGCAAATCTTTGTCAAAGTCATCGGGGCTAGTAAATCGGAAATGACTTATATATTGGATGGGTCCACATGCACCCCATTTTCATCCATGATGTATCCCAAGTATTGAATTCTTTGCATGCCAAATGAGTATTCCTCTAGATTGACGTATAACTTGTGTTTTTTCAGGGTGCTCAGGACTTGTTGAATGTACTGCAAATGTTCTTCTAAGGTCTAATTGAAGATGAGAATGTCATCCAAATATATGACCAAAACATGTTTTGTGAATGGCTGCAAAATATCATCTACCATCCTCATGAATGTCACTAGAGCATTAGTTAAGCCAAAAGGCATGACCAACCACTCAAAAAGACATGTTTTAGAATTGAAGGATGTCTTCCATATATCAATTTTTTCTATCAAAACTTGGTGGTAGCCTATCTTTAGATCAATATTACTAACGAAATTGACAATGTTAAGATAATGAAGAATATCATCAATCTAGGGGATTGAGTATCATTTATTGACAATTATTTTGTTTAGGGATATTTAATCAAAATCTCCATGTTCCATCCTTATTTTTCACCAACACAAATTAATCCAGGTGGACATTGTGGATTAAGGTTGGTTGTCATTGATGTCAACCCTTGATGAAAGTCTGGTAGAAAAACAATTTGGGTAATGGACCCAATTTTTCTTGATGTAAAGATGACTCATTATTGTCTTGTCATGGTTGATGAGAAGTACAAATGGATGAACTCCAAAGTCATCTCCTTATGGTGAAATCCCTCACGGGAAGACACTTTGCAGATTGAGTTATCCTTGAAGTATGGCTAGAGAACCCATGATTAATTGTGTAATAATGAGATGAAGGTCATTGAAACTATCCTATATGGATAGTTCTTGTCATTCCATTTCCGATGGTATGTGGAACAACACATAACTCCTCACGGTTAGAGAGTTATGGCCGTATGAAGTTGGAGAACCCTCATGAATCATATAGAAGCCCCTAAAAGTCAAAGTGTTTGCAAAATAAATTATTTAAATAATAAATTAAATGGAGAACTCCCTAAAATAAGGAAAGTGTAATGCTACATGAAAGTACAAATAAGAGGCAAAGCTCTCTCATTTAATCACACTTGAACACCTTGAATATCTTTTGTTGTGTGAGGCTTATTTCAAGTACTCACTGATACATCTGAAGTTGCAAAAGTCTGAGGTAGTACGAAGGGTTGACGAAGAAATTCTCGGAATTACACTGAATACTAAAAAACCCTATTTTCTGAGGTGTACACGGGCTGACAGTGTATTAGGGTGCATACATACTGAGGCGTACGCAGGTTGGCAGTGTATTAGGGTGCGTACATGTTGGTAAAGCCATGGAAACTTGAGAAGATGAATATGAAAAGGTTCTAGATTCTGAGATCAAGCTCCCAGGAAGGTCTATAGTGCTCAGATACATCAAATCTATCCATTGGTTCAAAAGGTATGTCTTATTTCTATGAAAAGTTGGATTTTGATGTATGCATGAGAAATGGTTATGGAGACTTGAGGATTCTCCCTCGAGATACTAGTGGCTACATGAGATCTTATGCATAAGTCAAATATACAGAAATACAGTGCTGGTATATTTATCATTTATACTTCTTCTTGAGACACATCTTGTATTTCTTGGCATATGGCTAAGGGTTTGTTACACATCAAAATTACTCACTTTGATAGTGTCGCAAGTGTCATCATTACAAAGGTCGCAAGTGTCGCATTTTGCTCACAAGTTCGCAAGTGTCGCATGCTGCACACACGTGTCGCAAGTGTCAGGGAAGCATACTGCCATGATGCCTATGTCGTGCCTATAACGACATGAGAAAGACACTTGAAACACCTCAAACATCTGATTTGGAAGAGGAGAAATGAGTCAACAAGCTTGCAAACCTTTTGCCATCTGAAAGCACCTCAAAAACTAAGTTTTTGGAGGGGAGCACTCCCCCTTACACTATCTCGGAGTGCCGACGCTCCCCCTTACACTGTCAAGGAGCGTTATAACGCTCCCCTGGCCCTTTTGAGGGAGCGCTATATATTTTGGAGTGCTGGCGCTTCCCTTAACCTTTTTAGGGAGCACTACAATCCTCTCATGGCCCTTTTGAGGGAGCGCTACCTATTTTGGGTAGTTGTTAAGCTGTTGAGATGAATGGGGGAAGCATCGTTTCATTCTTGGAAGGCAGTTGGATTCGAATCCCTAGTCCAGCCATGATCTTAGGGTAGATCCTCTATTGAAGGAGGCAAATCCTCAACTTCCCCAAGGATATCTCAAGTGGTTAGAGCCTCTCCAAGGCTATATAAGCAAGCTTTCTAATGGTGAAAGGGGATTGGAAAAGGGAGAATTACACCAAACTTATGATCTCATAAGTGGTGCTGGAGCAGAGTTGAAGGGGGAAGAACTGCTAGTATGAAACTTATGATCTTGGAGAAAATACGCAGTCAGCCAAAGGAGAGTGATCAGTGAAGTTGCTGCTGTCCAAGTTGTGGATCTTTCAGGCAAGGGTTAGACAAAGAGGACTCAACAAAGCTATCGTATTTGCATCTACGATTGTAAGTACTGTTGTCATTATTCTCATCAATATGACATGCTTGGCCTATTTCTTTCTAGTTTGTGTCTAGTGTTACATGAAATTATCATTAACTGATAGATATGTTTTCAAGATAATATCAATAGGGTAGGAAGTGGTCGTACCTTGTTTTTTCCATAGGATTCAGTGAGAAGCAAAGGATCGAAGCGCAACTAGGAGCGTGCAGGGACAAACATCGATAAAGAGGTACTTTTGTCATCCTTCTATCTCATGTGTTAGCTTAGATAGATTTGAAAGGAAGTCAGTGTCCATGTTAAGCATTTTCTTTCTAGATTTAGGGTCAAGCTCTCAAAGGCGATCTACCTTTCCGCAGGGAGATTTTCCTACAACAGAAACTGGCGACTCTGCTGGGGAGATAGCCTCAAATCGAAACTTCTTGTTTTGATTTTCTCCTCATTGACCTTGTTCTATCCCTTGATTGTTTCAGACCTGGTTCACTCCTCTTTTGATTGGTTTCATGAGCTGATTGGATCCTTACCCCATCACACTCAGCATAATTGTCGAATTGAATTGCAATTTTTTGATTTTCTTGACATTTTTGGGAGTTTTAGACCCTGGCGCCCCTGTCCTAGTGTTAACAGAGTGTCAGCGCTTCCCCATAACCTTTTACAGAGTGCTATAATGCTCATTGCCTTTGGAAACGGAGCGCCAACCTCTTTTAGGCCCAAAAACCCTCCAGAATTGTTTTTTCTGGGTTTTGCCTCTGTGTCCCTTCTGCTGAGTGGCCTTGTGAGCCAATGTTTCTTCCCTTTCAGCCTTGACATATGTCTTTTACTTGAAGGATAGACATCTTACTACTTGGATATCATATCCTTCTTCACTATTGTTATTGTTTTTCTTTGTTGATTGGAGTTTGAGACTCATGCATTGTCTTTCTCTCTGTTTAACTGAGTAAAAACCCTGGTGAAGGTCATCAAAGGCCTACAAACCTCTTCATCTTGATGTTAGTCAAGATAAGTGTTCTTCAAACTTGTCTTTTTGGGTTTGAAGATTGTTTTTCTCTTTGATTGTTTCTTTTCTTTTTCTTTTCGTTTTGATTGCAACGAAAGGGTGTATTGTTTGTATGACTTTTGCTTGTGCTAGTTTGATTTTCATTCATACAAAAAGATAATTAGCAAGATGAGCATTGTGTCAAATTGATCACTATTCATATGAAAACAATGAAAGGCGTCTTCATGATTGATTGTGCATGTTAGAAGGCATCTCAAAAGTTTTAGCATTACATCAAGATTTGATTGAGAAAAAGAATCGTTTGGGGGAATTCCTTATTAGTGCTCGTTAGTGGAAAGAACTTTCTCTCTCTCCCTTAGATAGATGTTCATCGAAAGGAAATGATTGCTTATCATAATCAATTCATTATTTTGGTCTGAGTCATAATTCCATTCGTTTCACTTCCATGCACCCCTTTTGTGTAAATAACAGCCATAAAAATCAACGCTAATTAAAAATTATTTGGAACTTTTTCTTTTCTAGGATCCTCCACCAATAGTAGAATAGGCTTAGTACTTTGGATTAGGCTGTGAGAATAACTCTCCAAAGTTTCCAAAACAAACACTATCATCCTGAGTTAGGGAGAGTCAAATCCAGTTATCGTATAAGTCTGCCTGGGATCCCCCTCTCACACAGGGGTTACACACGAGGTTGCATTCGGGTAAGCTACGGGGACTAACCCTCCATGGTTTAACTGATTGTGGTGGTCAAATCATATTATGGGGATCACTTTGGGGTAAATCCCCAATTACTGCATGGAAGTCTTTTAGTTGATTTCAGGCTTGATACCCTGCCTGTACGTTTGGATCGAACTGTCGACTGTTCCCACCCAGGGGCTGACTGCGAATTGGTAACCTTAGTGGCCATAATATTTAGGGTCTTACACAAGGTGATGGTGACGGGAAGTCTCACTGTACCTGAAGCAGACATTGGTCAAACTCACTCGGGCTCCTTGGAGGGTAAATCCACAATTACTGCATGGAAGCTTGCACCAAGGCGTAAGTCCGTTAAGCAGGTCTCCATTGTAACTGTTCCACCCTATCCCTGCCCCTTCTGGACTTGATCACGCGATGTTGGATTTCATCACCAACTAGTACGATCATCGAGAGAAGGTCCTGTTTGCTTGGTTGTGATTCTTAGATTCTATTATTGTATGTTGTTTCTTTTACTTAGTGGACCTTAGGTCGAGTCAGTGTTAATGGCATCGAATCCTGGGAGTACCAATGGAGGAACCCCTTCTTCTAGGGAACCTTATACCTTTCCTTCATTTGGAAACTTTGGTCATCCATATGTTGCCACACTGAGTCTTCCAGGACTCACTATTGGATTACCAATTTGGTTGTTCCCCACTCCGGTGATCCCAAATCCTCCTAATGTTTCAGTTTCACCTAATACTTTGGATGTCAATACACCACCCACACATCAACCTCACGTCGAATTTTCACCTTCTTTGCCCATCAAGTCTCCTTCCATTTCTCCTTCTTCACCTAGTGAAATCTCTAAAGAAAGTATCCAGGTTGATAAGAAGAAGAAGAAACAGAAAGAGAAGAAGAAGAAGAGCCCGAAAAGGACCAAGTCCCCAACAACATCATATGTTGGCTCTAAGAAACCAATTACTGTTAATAATATTAGGAGTGTTGATGAGATCAACAAGATTAAAATGAAGAATCCAAAACCCAAATTCCCTTGCAGCCTTTGTAAGGGTGACCACTTTCTGAGGGATTTCCCTGGTCTTACCCAGGTCTTAGAAATGTGGTCCTCCATGTCATCGGCCTTTGTAATTCATGTCAATGATACCCCATCAACTAGTGATGTTCAGGTTGGTAAGAAGAAGAAAAATTTCAAGTTCCCTTTCATGTTATGTAAAGGTAATCATTACTCTCACCTTTGTCCTCATATGGACGAGGCTTCTTCTCTTTTGAAAAAACTTCAACTTCCAAAAGGTTATTGTAAGCTTTCCTCCGACCCATTGTTGGTTGATGAACTGGTCAATCCGGTTTCATCCCCGATCAGTCCGGTTGATCAGGTGGTCAATCTAGTTTCCTCCTCGATTGAACCACAAACCCAAGTAGCTGATCCAGTTCCATCATTGATCAACCCATATCTTCATCAAAAGAGTGACCCCAAAGCGGTCGATCCGTTTCCACCCGTCGACCCCATTCTTCCCTTGGAGAATGAAACTCAAGTGGTCAATCCAGTTTTGTCATCGGTCAATCCCATTCCTCCATTGCGGAATGTCACAGTGACTGATCCAGTCCCTTCCTTGGTCAATCCCACTCTTCCTCTGAAGAGTGCCAAAGTGGTCGATCCAGTTTCACCATCGGTCGATCCCATTCCTCCGTTGAGGAATGTCAAAGTGACTACTCCAGTCCCTTCCCTAGTCAGTCCCACTCTTCCTCTGAAGAGTGCCAAAGTGGTCAATCCAGTTTCACCATCGGTTGATCCCATTCCTCCGTTGAGGAATGTCAAAGTGGTTGATCCGATCCTATCATCGGTCAATCCCACTCTTCCTCTGAAGAGTGCCAAAGTGGTCTATCCAAGTCCACCATTGGTCAGTCCAATCCAATCATCGGTCGATCCTACTTTCTCTCTAGAAAGTAAACCCGATACTACCCATGTTTTTCTTGTTAATACAGACTCTACCATGCCTGGGGGCATTCCTCCTCTTATGGAACCCCCTCCAAGTACTGAAGAAATCCTTTTTGATTGGGGTGCGCTAACTGGACCTCGTCTTCCCTCCCACATTCCTTTCCAGATTACAGTACAGGTTCATGGTTGGGACGTTCCTCAAACGCTGATAGATGAGGGTGCGTCCATTAGTATTTTGTCTTATGTTTCTTGGTATGCTTTGGGTTGTCCGCAGCTTGCACTGGTTACACAAAATCTGTTATCTTTTAACAAAAGAACTAGTCAACCTTTAGGGATCCTTCCTCAGTTTCCTATAACTTTGGGAGGGAAAACTGTCTTTCTCGATGTCATGGTAGTCCGAGACCCCTTGGATTTCGCTTTACTCCTTGGGTGGGATTATGTGTATGCTATGAAAGCTCTTGTATCCACCCTTTTTCGTGTGATATCTTTCCCTCACAATGGAAGAATTGTGACTATTGATCAACTTTCATTCATCGGCCCCGACTGGGTTACCTCCCTAAGTGGTTCTTATATGCAGACAGTATCGCCTCTGTCGCATGTCAATTATGTGGCGTTGTCTCCCATGACCTCAACTTCTGATGATTTGGATTCGGTAGTTGACATGGTGATCTCTTCGGTAGGGTTATTGGAGCCTGATCTCCTTACTCCTATCATGACCCTCGATATGTGTTCCTTCTCAAGTGATTAGATTCCATCCAACAAAGATCTCCTAGAGGCCATGACTGATTTTTGTCCCTTGACATGGTATCCTTCCAGAGCATTATCCTCTCGGAAGCCATGATCAAGAAGTGCCTTGAGCATAGTTTTCCTCTCTGTAGCAAGCTCGTTAAAAAATGAAACAACAATCTGGGGATCGAACCCGGAACCTTGAGCATAGTTCTTTTCCTGTGTCAAGCTCGTTAAAAAATGAAACAATCATCGCTCCCTTCAAGTTGAGTCTTTTTCTAGATCTCGTAGATTTCGAGTCGAGTCTTTCATTAGGTCTCATTTTTTAACCTTCATTTCATCCACCTGTATCCTTTTTCTCCATCTAGCATAGAAATTGGTGACAACCTCAAAGTTGGTGAATGAATTGAAGCTTGGGGGGCATGTCTCCAGCCTTTGATGATCATTCTGGAGTCAAGCCACCAGCTTTCAAGCTGGGGGCATACTGAGCTTAGTATTTGTTCTTTCTCATGCTCGTAAATACATGAGAATGCAACCAGGTAAACTTTTATCTCTTTTTCAGACCTGTACGGACATCACATGAAAAAGGAACCCCCCTGGAGTCTACTTTAAACCCTTTTCAGACTCTCTAAATATGAAAAGATTGTCGAGTGACCTTGCTTCCTTTCACACTCGTTAAAAGGTCAGAAAGGGCATCTTTCGAGTGATAGTTTAACCCTTTTTCAGTCTCATTAGACTACTATATGAAAAAGGAACTGAGAGAGTTCTCTTTTAAGTGTTTTTCCAAACTCTATAATCCCGAAAAACCTTCGAGTTTTTTGTCTTTGGACTCATTAAAGCACACATCGACAGACCCATATGGGATCGAACCCTTACTCCTTCCGGTTCATTAAACAAAGGAAGAGGAACTTACCAAAGGTGAGTTATATCGAGCATGTGTTATCCTCCTCGAGATCATTAAATCAAAAAGAGGTACTCATCTATCTAGATGGGGGAAAAAATTGAAAGGAGCAAGCCAAGCAGTCTTTTGAGAACATCATCTAGCACTTCTTAGAGTCACCCTTGAACATGACACCTTGTCATTTTCACACACCATAATCCGCTGAACCTCTGCACTGAGCCAATCCTCTGAGTTCCTTTCGCTCCTTTGGGTCACCCGACGCAAGTCATGATATCCACTGCATAGTTTTGGTCCATGTCATGTTTTTCTTGTTGTGCCTCAGTGTTCAAGGGAAGTATCCGCCTCGAGAGTCAGCCATCCCAAATATCTTGCCTCAAAACCTGTGTCAGTCCATGTCCGTTTAATCTGCCAATTAAATCTCTATGTCTGTTTCATGTCGTTGATGGGGGATACATCAAAGCCCTCCCTCGATGATTCTATTCATGTCGAATTCAACACATTATCTAGGAATCAGACTTAGAAACCAGTTAGTACTTTGGGACCTGCATGCCTCAATGGCAGGCCTCCTCACATTCGACAGTAAGTTTACATCATTGACCTCTGATCGAATTATTCCATGGGTGTTCGACTTCAGCTCATCTATTCACATTAGTTGGAATGTACTAAGGTACCTTGGGAATCATTGACATTAATGGTGATCTCCCTTGCACTTGTTAATGGTTCACACCATTGACCGGTAATAAAGTGGTTTCTACCATGTTCGACATCAAGACATCTATTCACATGGTTAGAATCGTAGAACATTGGGATCGGTGTGAAGACCCTGGGTTGAGTAATCACTTAGATGTCTGCTTTTCCCAGGCTGCAAAGGAGTTTTTATTGGACAAGAACACATACACTGTCACATAGATCCACTTTGTATTGGTCGTGGCTATGTCTTGTCATATCGTAGATCCACTGTGTATTATTCGTGGCTACGATCAGTTCATGTCATTAGAGTATAGATCCACAGTGTATTTTCAGTGGCTATACCTTTTATCAATACAATTATGGATCCACAGTGTATTTTATGGCGGCCATATCCTGCTAAGTCTTGATCACCCAAGCATGGGTATGCCTGCCTTGGGTTTTGAAATATGTCATGATATTTGTTGGATGTTTGTGTGCGGATTTTTTCAGGTTCTCTGCGTCTACACCCTTGCTTGAGAGTCTACAAAGTATTTCAGTTATTAGTTCCTATCTTCTAACTTCATACTTTGGGGGGAAATATGTTACACATGAAAATTACTCACTTTGATAGTGTCACAAGTGTTGTCATTACAAAGGTCGCAAGTGTCACATTTTTCTCACAAGGTCACAAGTGTCGCATGTTGCTCACAAGTGTCGCAAGTGTCAGGGAAGCATACTGCCATGATGCCTATGTCGTTCCTATAATGACATGAGAAAGACACTTGAAACACCTCAAACATCTGATTTGGAAGAGGAGAAATGAGTCAACAAGATTGCAAACCTTTTTCCATCTGAAAGCACCTCAAAAATTGAGTTTTTGGAGGGGAGCGCTCCCCCTTACACTATCTTGGAGAGCTGACACTCCCCCTTACATTGTTAAGGAGCGTTATAACACTCCCCTGGCCCTTTTGAGGGAGCGCTATAGATTTTGGAGTGCTGGCGCTTCCCTTAACCTTTTCAGGGAGCGCTACAATGCTCTCATGGCCCTTTTGAGGGAGCGCTACCTATTCTGGGTAGTTGTTAAGCTGTTGAGATGAATGGGGGAAGTATATTTTCATTCTTGGAAGGTAGTTGGATTCGAATCCCTAGTCCAGCCATGATCTTAGATTAGATCCTCAACGAAAGGAGGAAAATCCTTAACTTCTGCAAGGATATCTCAAGTGGTTAGAGCCTCTCCAAGGCTATATAAGAAATCTTTCTAATGGTCAAAGGGGATTGTAAAAGGGAGAATTACACCAAACGTATGATCTCATAAGTGGTGCTGGAGCAGAGCTGAAGGGGGAAGAATTGTTAGTATGAAACTTATGATCTTGGAGAAAATACGCAGTCGGCCAAAGGAGAGTGATCAGTGAAGTTGCTACTGTCCAGGTTGTGGATCTTTCAGGCAAGGGTTAGATGAAGAGGACTCGACGAAGCTGTCGCATTCGCATCTACGATTGTAAGTATTGATGTCGTTATTCTCATCAATATGACATGCTTGGCCTGTTTCTTTCTAGTTTGTGTCTAGTGTTACATGAACTTATCATCAACTGATAGATCTGTTTTCAAGCTAATATCAATAGGGTAGGAAGTGGTCGTACCTTATTTTGTCCACAGGATTCAGCGAGAAGCAAAGGATCGAAGCGCAACTAGGAGCGTGCAGGGACAAACATCGATAAAGAGGTACTTTTGTCATCCTTATTTCTCATGTGTTAGCTTAGATAGATTTGAAAGAAAGTCAGTTTCCATGTTAAGCATTTTTTGTCTAGAGTTAGGGTCAAGCTCTTAGAGGCGATCTACCTGTCCGCAGGGAGATTTTCCTACAACAGGGTTTTTGTGGTACATAGTTGAGAGATTTTATTTGTGAAGAGGTTGATGTATTGAGAGGATGAATATCATAAAGGGTTTTATGACAAGATCACGTGAGGGTTATTATACTTGTTCATGATTACAAACACTTATATGGCACATGACTAGAGAGAGATATATATTCTTTGGGTAAAGGTTATGTATGAGGATGCATGCACAGGGTACAATTACAGTCTAGATACAGTGACAGGTTACATATCTATGTGAAAAAAAGTTACATGGGGTCAGAAGTTTTCAAGAGAAAGAAAACCATAGTTTTCAAAGGGCATACACAAGCTGCATAACAGTTTGATCGCATACATGCATGGGCTTCATAATAGATAGGGTGTGTACATACACATGCTACAACACTACAAGTCATGTACCTATTGTATTTTTTTGATACATGTTCATTTCAGATACAAATTGATTACATGGAAGTTGTACAGGGTGGATGCAGGTCAGTGGTACAGATTGATATAGTTTTATAGTGGTATATCTCACAGTGATAGTATGACAATGGTTCCATTATTCTACTTCTACTTTAGGGAAGTTGGACGAGGCAAGGAAAAGTGGTTGTATCCACCTTTTGATTGTAGTCGGAGAACATAGGGGGTTGTAGCCTCCTTCTAGTTGTAGCCAGAGAATTGGGGAGTTGGAGCTTACCTCAGGTTGTAGCCTGAGAAACTAGGGGGTTGGAGCCTCCTTCGAGTTGTAGCTAGAAAAAAAAGGAATTTGGTGCTTCCAATGAATGTAAGTCTTCAAGACATATAAGAAAAATCATTCCATGGTTTTCTCCCGATTTTGATTTCCACGTAAAAACACTGGTGTACTGTGTATGTGTATGATTGTTCATTTGTTCATTGTTTATGTACACTGCAAATATTGGATGATAATGCTAAATTTATTAAAAATGATTAAATTTATCTATTACTGATTCACCCCCCCTCTCAGTAATCCAACAATTGGTATCAGAGCAGGTTCCTTCAAAAACTAGTTTAACCACTAAAAGGTAGATCATGGAGAGAAACATGTATAAAAATGGAATACCATAGTTTGATGGACATAAGTATGCATTTTGGAGCATAAGGATGAAGACATATATACAGGAACAGGGATTTGAAATTTGACAATCAATTGTAGATGGATACCCAGTACCAGCAGTTTCACCAACAAATGAAAAAGCAGTGAAACTTGGTCAGAATAATTCCAAATCCACAAATGCACTTCTGAATGGTCTTGGTGAAGCGATGTTTACCAAAGTTTCACATTGTAAATCCACTAAAGATATTTGGGACAAACTTCTAAATATTTATGAGGGAGATTCAAAAGTCAAGGAAACAAAGCTTCAAACTTACAGAGGTCAGTTCAAACAACTAAAGATGAAGGAAGATGAGAATATTGTAGCTTACTTATTACGAGTCGATGAAACAATAAATGCAATCATAGTATTGGGAGAAGAAATCAACGAATCTCTAATTGTTCAAAAAGTACTACGATCTCTTCCTATGAGATTTTACCCTAAGATATCAACACTAGAATAAAGAGAAGATCTAAACTCAATAAGCATGGACGAACTACATGGAATCTTTACAACATATGAAATGAGAACTTAACAGGAAAATCCATATGTAAAAGAAGCAACCTTCAAAGCATCCAAAATATCAAAGAAAAATGAAGAGAAACAAGAAAAAGAACATAGCAATAATAGTGATGTATCAGAAGATGATGAAGAAGTGGCCAACTTTGTCAGAAGACTGAGCAAGGGAACCGACGGTAGGTATAGAGGTAAGCTTCCTTTAATTTTTTTAATTGTGATGGTATTGGTTATTTTTCTAACAAATGTCCTCATAAGAAAAAGAGAAATGATGAAGGTGACTCAAAAAGAAAACAAACATATAAAGGCAAAATAACCACAAAGAAATTTTTCAAGAAAATATTATGCACCAAAGAAGACATCTTATCATGAGATGAAGATGAAGTCAGTGACAGTGAGACATAGATAGTTCTATTCATGGCAGTAAAAGAATTTGATAAAGAAGACTCTGAAGTAGAATATAAAGAAGCCGAAGAAGAAATTTAAGAGGTAGAAGTTGACTATCGAGAGGAATTGATGAGTGTTATAGAAGTTATCAGAAGAGAAAAGAGGAAAAACAAGAAGCTACAAGATAAACTAGACAAGAAAGAAGACACTCAGGAATTAGAACAAATGATCACAAATTTGAAAGTTCAAATTGAAGAAGATAAAAGAATTGAAGAATCACTCAAGGAATAGCTAGAAGGAAGAGACATGATCGATACTTTTTTCAATGCTATAATTCCAGTTGAGCTTGTGTTGAATATCGATTCCAAGATATTTGTATGAATTCACTTCCTCCAAGTTATTGTTGTCATATACGAAGGAATCATAAGTGATATTATTGGATTTAATGATCATGACCTTAGTCTTGTCAGTATTAATAGTCATATCCATATTGGAGAAAAAATCCTTGAGGATTCTTAGTTGGTTTTGAATATCGTGGGGACTCCTCGCCATAAGAACAATATCATCAGCCTAAAGAAGAATATTGATGACAATACCAGTGAGAGTAGGGCCTACATAACCTTTCTTCCAAGCAATCTTCTAACTTGTCAATGTATATGCCAAAAAGGGTAGGGGACAAGGGACAACCTTGCTTGACTCCAATACCGCAGTTGATCTCTTTTGACCAGCCCTTAGTGTTCTTAAACTTGGAAATTATAATGTTCTCATATATCCTTATTGCAACAACCCCCAACTTGAAAGGCACTTTTATCTCTTCCAACCTATTCCAAAGGTTTTTCCTGGGGATCGTGTCAAATGTTTTTCTAAAGTCAACAAAAAACAAAAAAGATTGATTTTAGTATTGTGGAAGTCCTCTGCAATGATCCTAAAAGTAACAAGATGGTCCACATTTTAATGATATCTCCTAAAATCGGCCTCACCTTTAGCTCTTTTACCGTGAATTTCTAGACAAATGCTAATCTTATTTTTCAAAATAATTCCATAAAGCTTGGNCAGGTTGTAGCCTGAGAAACTAGGGGGTTGGAGCCTCCTTCGAGTTGTAGCTAGAAAAAAAAGGAATTTGGTGCTTCCAATGAATGTAAGTCTTCAAGACATATAAGAAAAATCATTCCATGGTTTTCTCCCGATTTTGATTTCCACGTAAAAACACTGGTGTACTGTGTATGTGTATGATTGTTCATTTGTTCATTGTTTATGTACACTGCAAATATTGGATGATAATGCTAAATTTATTAAAAATGATTAAATTTATCTATTACTGATTCACCCCCCCTCTCAGTAATCCAACAATTGGTATCAGAGCAGGTTCCTTCAAAAACTAGTTTAACCACTAAAAGGTAGATCATGGAGAGAAACATGTATAAAAATGGAATACCATAGTTTGATGGACATAAGTATGCATTTTGGAGCATAAGGATGAAGACATATATACAGGAACAGGGATTTGAAATTTGACAATCAATTGTAGATGGATACCCAGTACCAGCAGTTTCACCAACAAATGAAAAAGCAGTGAAACTTGGTCAGAATAATTCCAAATCCACAAATGCACTTCTGAATGGTCTTGGTGAAGCGATGTTTACCAAAGTTTCACATTGTAAATCCACTAAAGATATTTGGGACAAACTTCTAAATATTTATGAGGGAGATTCAAAAGTCAAGGAAACAAAGCTTCAAACTTACAGAGGTCAGTTCAAACAACTAAAGATGAAGGAAGATGAGAATATTGTAGCTTACTTATTACGAGTCGATGAAACAATAAATGCAATCATAGTATTGGGAGAAGAAATCAACGAATCTCTAATTGTTCAAAAAGTACTACGATCTCTTCCTATGAGATTTTACCCTAAGATATCAACACTAGAATAAAGAGAAGATCTAAACTCAATAAGCATGGACGAACTACATGGAATCTTTACAACATATGAAATGAGAACTTAACAGGAAAATCCATATGTAAAAGAAGCAACCTTCAAAGCATCCAAAATATCAAAGAAAAATGAAGAGAAACAAGAAAAAGAACATAGCAATAATAGTGATGTATCAGAAGATGATGAAGAAGTGGCCAACTTTGTCAGAAGACTGAGCAAGGGAACCGACGGTAGGTATAGAGGTAAGCTTCCTTTAATTTTTTTAATTGTGATGGTATTGGTTATTTTTCTAACAAATGTCCTCATAAGAAAAAGAGAAATGATGAAGGTGACTCAAAAAGAAAACAAACATATAAAGGCAAAATAACCACAAAGAAATTTTTCAAGAAAATATTATGCACCAAAGAAGACATCTTATCATGAGATGAAGATGAAGTCAGTGACAGTGAGACATAGATAGTTCTATTCATGGCAGTAAAAGAATTTGATAAAGAAGACTCTGAAGTAGAATATAAAGAAGCCGAAGAAGAAATTTAAGAGGTAGAAGTTGACTATCGAGAGGAATTGATGAGTGTTATAGAAGTTATCAGAAGAGAAAAGAGGAAAAACAAGAAGCTACAAGATAAACTAGACAAGAAAGAAGACACTCAGGAATTAGAACAAATGATCACAAATTTGAAAGTTCAAATTGAAGAAGATAAAAGAATTGAAGAATCACTCAAGGAATAGCTAGAAGGAAGAGACATGATCGATACTTTTTTCAATGCTATAATTCCAGTTGAGCTTGTGTTGAATATCGATTCCAAGATATTTGTATGAATTCACTTCCTCCAAGTTATTGTTGTCATATACGAAGGAATCATAAGTGATATTATTGGATTTAATGATCATGACCTTAGTCTTGTCAGTATTAATAGTCATATCCATATTGGAGAAAAAATCCTTGAGGATTCTTAGTTGGTTTTGAATATCGTGGGGACTCCTCGCCATAAGAACAATATCATCAGCCTAAAGAAGAATATTGATGACAATACCAGTGAGAGTAGGGCCTACATAACCTTTCTTCCAAGCAATCTTCTAACTTGTCAATGTATATGCCAAAAAGGGTAGGGGACAAGGGACAACCTTGCTTGACTCCAATACCGCAGTTGATCTCTTTTGACCAGCCCTTAGTGTTCTTAAACTTGGAAATTATAATGTTCTCATATATCCTTATTGCAACAACCCCCAACTTGAAAGGCACTTTTATCTCTTCCAACCTATTCCAAAGGTTTTTCCTGGGGATCGTGTCAAATGTTTTTCTAAAGTCAACAAAAAACAAAAAAGATTGATTTTAGTATTGTGGAAGTCCTCTGCAATGATCCTAAAAGTAACAAGATGGTCCACATTTTAATGATATCTCCTAAAATCGGCCTCACCTTTAGCTCTTTTACCGTGAATTTCTAGACAAATGCTAATCTTATTTTTCAAAATAATTCCATAAAGCTTGGATAAAATTAGGTTAATCATAATGGTCCTATAATTAGAGGGAATGTTTCTATCCCCATTTTTAAAAATAGGAACAATGAGGCTTTGTGTCCAAGGTTTAGGGAAGCCCTACTTGACTGGTAAATTGAAGAGCTTGTGTGTGTGAGGGATGAGAATAAGCCCTCTGATTTTAAAATTTTCATCTTGGTAACCTTCAATGTCCTTATCTTTCCCATTTGCAAGCCTCTTAACTCTGAACTCTATATCATCCAAAGCAAAAACTTCATCCTCTATAAAGACAATAAAAATGATGTCCATAACATTGAAAATTTGTTGTATATTATTTTTTTAGTATTATTTTATAATTTTAATTTAAAATAAAAATAATAGTATTTAAAAAGTAAAAATTATAAAAGTTAGTGATCATTGTTTTGTATCTCTTTTTATTATTTTTTTTAAGTATTATTTTTATCATTTTGAAAATTTTATTATATATTTTTTTTTATAAAAAAAAATCTAGTTTAATTTTTTTTTTAAATTTAAATTTTAGATTGAGAAGTAAAAGTCTATTAATTAGTATGTACTTCCATACCATACACATTATATAGGAGTAAGTGACCACCTAACCCAATTTAACTTTCATGAATACTTTCTCTAACCAATGCTCCTGTCCTTTCTCTAACCAATGCTCCTGTCCTCTTGGCGGGGCTCACTAATCCACTAAGGAAAAACATATTACTTTTCAAAGATTTGAACTATGGTTGGGACAATAGTAGCTTCCTTCTTTTCATTTTTTTTTCCATGTTGGAATTCCGCGCTGAAAACCCACCCCAGATACTTCCCCACATAGTGGCTGATATGTGAGTGATAAAGCTTCGCAGCCCCAAGGGACACAGGTTCGAACTCGTGACCTCTCCCCAAACTGGAAGAGTGTGTGCACATATAACCAATTGTGCTATCCCATGGGACTTAACACCCTTCTTTTCATTGACCTAACTTGTTTCTCAAAAAAAAATAACTGGCTTAGATTAATTGAGTGCGCATAGTCTTATAGCAGAGTTGAATGTATTATTTTTTCACACTTGGTTCTTTAACAAAAATTTCAATTCAAAGTAAATCTTTCCATTTTTAAATATTATGTTTTCAAAGTCACTATTTTTCATATACAAAATGCAATAATTATTAAAATTTGATAACTACAACATTTTTTGTTTTTTCAATTACTATTTTTATTTTTATAGTTTTGAAAATTTATTGATATATTTCTCATATCAAATATCAAAAATTTAAATTTTGATAATTGAAAAATTATTTTCTTTCATCTTATTTCTTTGTTTTTATCATGTCCAATTTTTCAAAGTTACATTTTTCATATCCAAAAATATAAAAATTATAAATTTGATAATTTAAATTTTGTTTTCACAAAATATTATTTATATTTTTTGGAAAATCTTAAAATGTTTTGCATATCAAAAATTAAATTAAATAATATAAAAAAGAAACAAACAAGTTTGTAAACTAGAATGAGCTTTTGTTAGCTAAGGGTTGAGTGTCATCCATATATCAAGTAGCATGTGATTCCATACATTATTGTATTCATGTTTGCCTTTATGTTGTAGGTGATTTCTCTAAGTCATTCATTTTGATGTGCACATTATCCTTTTGTCCATTTTCTATATGCTTTTGTATTTCGAGTCATTGGAACATCAAAATTTCCAAGTTTTACATCAAATTCTTGAAGTGTCACACTTCATCAACTACTTACATGTCTCTTGAAATGTCACACTTCACTAACCACTTACGTGTCTCTTGAATTGTACTAGACTCTTTATATTCTAAGTCACTTTTATTCTTCTCTATATCTTCCATTATATCTAAATAAGGGTAGTTAGTTTGATTTGTTGTAAGTTACTTGGAAGGATCAACATTGTTCTTTGAAACTCTAGTCTGTTATGGTCCACCTTAGCCATAGCTATAGGATAGATAGAATTTATCTGCAAAAATGCCCCATGATCTCCATGCCAGAAGTAGATGCTGGTGTTAAATAATTAATCTTGGTTTAATGGAAATTTAGTGTTAATTCATATAACCAAAGTCATTTTTATATTTTTATGGCATGACCTCTCATACCATATATTTTACCAATTATAGAATATTAGGGATGGAAACCCCATTGCAGAAAATGGAGGTTAGAATACAAGAAATGGAAAAGGAAATCCAAGAAAATAAACAAACAACCCAATAAGGATAAGTCAATAATATAGAAAATCTTAATATGAGGAACAAGATTAATGAGCTAGAAGAAAATCTAAATAACAAATTGTCCCTATGTAACTAAAATCTAAATAACAATTTGGCCCTATGCAACAAAAACGCCTTGAGCCTCATAATTTTTGGCACACAATAACAATAGCCTCATAATGTTTGGCACACAATAGAAATAGACAAGGAAGAAATACAAAACAAAATACAAATTGAAACAACTTGTCTCATAGAAGCAAAGAGGTTGGGAAAAATAATTGAGCATAAATATAGGTTAAATCATGTTAAGGTAAGTTCTAATGACCTTAAATATAGCATACTTAGTAAAACTCCAAGTTTAAAAGGCGACCAGGAATATTTATAAATCAATATCTTATTCCAGAAGACCAAGATGGATAAAGGAAGGAAGATTGTAAGGTAAAAAAAAACAAAAATGAAGGAAAATGGGCAATAATTAGGAATAAAAAAACTATTATTAGGGATATATTGTGGCTCACCCCCCACAAAAACCCATATTTTTAAATTTTTATGGGTCCCCCTCTTATTTTCCGTGCTTATTTTCTCCTCTACAAGGCATACATTCCTACTTCAGTAAGGAAATACGAACTTAAGTCATAACTGATTCAAAATCATGTTTGTTGGCGTTTTTCACTCCACACGTCATATAAAACTCTAATCGTTGCACTCTGATAACTCTAACTCATCCACCACACTTCCTTCGTGGCACCCATGGATTATTAGATTCAATCCCAACCTATCTCTCCTCCCCGATTCAATACGACCTGCCAAACTGCCACCTCCCCAAATGACATCCTAAGATTGGACCCTCGATTTCCCGGTTTATCGATTTTCAATAAGTTGCCTTTATTTCTTTCGAGAATCACCACTTTTTCTAATGGTATAGAAGGAATATTCCTTTGATACCATTCTCATCGAGTTCCAGTTCATGCCCCATCCTCTCGAACTCTGAAGCTGAAACTCCAATAGCCTTCTCGAGCCTTTCCACGTGCATGTTTGGAACATTCTCCCAGGATTAAAGAATATTCTTTTGATATCATCTCCATCAGAGTTAGAACATCTCCTCATCCTTTAAAAACTTTGATGGATTTGTTCTGAAGTCTTACAAGAAATACGCTTGGCACATCTTTCTAGAAAAGTGAATATTCTTGCGATACCTTTTCTTCGTGGTTTAGTTTGAACCTCACCCTTACTACCTCTGACGCCAAGACTTCGATGGGTCCCACCTCCCCCCATAAAATTGCATATGGTTCAGGTCGACACGCTTTTCCCAAATATAAGAGAATATACTTTCGATACCCTTCCCTTTGGAGCTCGAATTAGTCTGTGATCCCTCCCTCTCTGAATCTGTACCTCCGATAATAGTTTTATTTTAAGCTCAACCTGGAACCACCCCCGATACATGAATCCATGTTTCCATCATCCTTAATGATCATTAAGGACAAAGATAATGTTAATTAACAACATAGGTTAAGACCAGATCTAGAAAGATTCTCGTACACACCCAAGTTATGGCACGTTTGTGTTGGTTTAATGTGTGTTATGAGCTATAAAAACTCTCGTATTCAAACACATATTACGTCGTAATTTTGTGAATCATCTATTCTATATTGATTCCTTTTTTAACTGAGTGTTACTACACAATTAGTGCAATCGCTTGATTTCAGGTAACCCATTTTTGTTGTTTAAACATGTTGATATTTTACTTATGCAGGGATAAGTTATAGTTCTTCTTTATTATTACACTCATTTAGCACATTAACTGCATATATAATATCATTGAAATAGAGGAAATCACAAAAACAAGATAGACACAAATATTATCCTAGGAAACCCTCCATGGGAAGAAAACCCAACAAAATTCCTCAATATAGATTAGCCAACCAAGAACAATTCTTCTCTCCAAGAGAGAAATAACAAAGAATAATATCCTCCTCTACTCTTTCACTAGGAAAGAGTAGCGCACCACTTGACCAAGATGAATCCAAGAGATAGTCCAAAAACCCTCCTTGATGTCACACCTAGCTACAATATCTTCTCCTCCAAGACTTGCGCACTTTTCCTCTTGTTCCAGAGCTTATATGTGAGTGAGTAAGTGAGGTGCTAGCCTCCCTTATAAATAGTAGTTTGGCCTCCTTAAATTAGGCCTGGGCTGACTATCAATTTACTCTCTTATATTACATTTAATTTTCAAGGTACAATAGGGTCGTCTTAATAAATATAATATGATAACATTCTTTAGGGTTTGTCATGGTAAAATACAATAAGGATATCTTCCGAAGCTACTCAATATTCAACACTCCCTCTTAGCAAGGAAGGTATTCTTCTTGTCACAGTCATCATCACTACTTCTACACTTATACATACTTGTTCATTATCTTGTTGTCAATTACGGATTTATATATCATAGGAAGTTCTGCACTTTTACTGTAATAATGTACCATCCTGCATTTGAGTTACCAACCTGCATTGGGGTAGCATACTAGCCCGCATTAGGGTTACCAGCCTACACTGGAGTAGTGTACCATCCTGCATTGGGGTTACCAAACTGTGTTGGGGTAGCGTACCAACCTACGTTGGGGTTACCAACCTGCGCTGGAGTAGTGTACCATCCTACATTGGGGTTACCATTTTGCGTTAGGGTAGCATACCAGCCTATGTTAGGGTTACCATTTTGCGCTAGGGTAGTGCATTAGCTTGTGTTGGGGTTACCAACCTACACTAGGGTAGTGTACCATCCTGTGTTGGGGTTACCAACTTGCACTGGGGTAGTATACCAGCTTGCGTTGGGGTTACAAACCTGTGTTGGGGTAGTGTACCAACCTGCGTTAGGGTTACCAACATGCATTGGGGTAGTGTACGAGCCTGCGTTGGGGTTACCAACCTCCACTAGGGTAGCTCATCACTTCCCTCTATTAGGGATTTCATCACCTCCCTCTACTGAGGAACACATCACTTCCTGCTTCTAGGGAACACATCACTTCCCACTACTGGAGAATACATCACTTCCCATTATTGGGGAACACATCACTTCCCACTACTGGGGAACACATCACTTCCTACTTCTAGGGAACACATCACTTCTTGCTACTAGGGAAAACATCACTTCTTGTTTATGGGAAACACATCACTTCCCTCTTTTGGGGAAGTCTTTCTGGATCATTCCAAGCTTGTCTCTGAAAAACTCAAACTTGAATCTGGATAAGGGATTAGTCAACACATTTGCTACATGTTTGTTGGTGGAAAATATACTAGAGTCTTACCACTTCCGTATGTGCCATGTCCCGGACATGGTGGTATTTGATCTAGATATGCTTGGTGTTTTCATGACACACTGGGTTCACTAACAACTTTATGCAACTCTGGTTATCATAAAATATACAGGTTTCCTTCAACTCGAGATCAAATAATTATGCGATCAACTTATGAAGTCACACTGGTTTGCCATAAGATGAGCATGCTTCTACATAATATGCCTCTGTGGAACAAAGTGCCATATAGCTATACTTCTTGTTAGAAAAATAGGACCGCAAATCAATAAAATAAAACAAATGCAGAAACAAAACACAGAGATACACAATACAATAGAGACACAGATTTTCGTGGTTCACCCAGTGTGGGCTAGGTCCACCAGAGAAATTGTTAGGTCCTTCCTTTATTACTATCCAACAAATGAAGGGATACAACCTATAGAAAAACCCATTGTAACTTCCTCTTCTTTCTCTCACAGTCTCCTCTCTTAGAATACAATACTCACCATCATGCATAGCCGCAATACATTTCCCTCATAACAAAGGGTTGCCTTCTAGGGAAAAAAACCCTAACATAATTTCTATCGTTAGATCTGCGACCTTATAATGAATGGTCTAGATTTACAATGAAATTATAATATACAT
Source organism: Picea engelmannii (assembly GCA_009831015.1). Taxonomy (NCBI): domain Eukaryota; kingdom Viridiplantae; phylum Streptophyta; class Pinopsida; order Pinales; family Pinaceae; genus Picea; species Picea engelmannii. The sequence goes on along the minus strand of ML819859.1, from coordinate 85,571 downwards.
TTACAAGGAAATTTTTCCTTTAGGGGCTTCGCCCCTGAACCCCCCAGCCAGGGGGATAGTTCCCCCAGACCTCGCAGAGGGGGTACCCCCCCTCTGCACTCCCTCGCATGGAAGAGTGTACATACTTCTAGGGTGTAAAGTCTTCATGGGGTATAAACACAACTGAAATCAAGGACCTCTGAATCAACAAGATAATCAGGCTCCAAAACCAACACTTCTCACTGAGTCATGAGATCACAACTGATCCCATACTAAAGCAATGTCCATATGTACTTTTCTTATCTGTGACACTTTCTTCCCAATCTGAATCTGTGTAGCCCTGCAAATATTATCTCATAATCTGAGATATATCTGGGTCAATAATAGATTGTACCATTTAGGTACCTCATCACATGTTTTTTCATAATCAGTTGAACATGTCTTTCATTGAAAAACATATATATGTCCTCATGTTCTTTGAAACAAATTTTCACATCACATTGTACTAACTTGGTACACTTACTCAATCGCATCTCAATTAACACAATCATGTGTTGGTTATATGTGCTTTCTGTAAAGAACTTTTTGTCTCACTGTCAGAGAGTATGTCCTCTACTCCCTCTGCAATTGTTCCTTCTAGAACTAGGACTCTTCACCTGTAACTATTTTTTATGAAACTGAGAATAAATGCTCCATTCTCACTGTAGTTGTTGAAATCTGAGAGTATCTCCTCTACTCTATCATGATAACATATTCATTTTCTCCCTCTAAATCTCATACTACATTGGCCTCTTTTAATGGATCATGGTTGTTCTATATATACTTCTTTTGATTATTGGAGCAAGTGTCTCGTCATAGTCGTCTCCCTCTTGTTGGGAGAATCCTTTGGACACAAATTAGGATTTATACATATTTATACTATTATCTGCAACATGCTTGATCTTCTAGATCAATATTGGAATTCACTACTAACTACCCTTCTGGTCTCAAGGAAAACTCCATATCCCAGTCCTTCTGACTGGCTTCCTCCTCTGTCACTAAAACAAGGTAATCTTCCTTGATGATTTCACATCTCCTAGAAGTCTCTAAAGCTACGATCTAGTATTCTTAACTCATGGAATCTTTCTTCCAGTTGTGGGAGATGTCTCTTTTTCCCATCTAATCCTCTCTGAGATCAGGCTCACTCTGAGTCTCCATGCTCCCTCTGAATCTTGACTCCCTCTGAGTCTATATAATATTTGGAGCCATATTATCCCTCTAATATGGCTCATCGATGTTATATGGCTTTGCATATTACAAAGTGTCATGGGACCATGTTGGTTTCTTCTTGATTACTGTAATGGTTCTAGGTAGGTCCTTCTGGCTCTACTAACTTTTCCTGATGATCTGAGGAGTGATCAATCTGCACCATCTGGAACTGGGGTAACTCAATCTCAAATACAAGGACGGTCATGCATGCTCCCTCTAAGCCTTGACTTCTTCTAAGTCTACAATAAACTTAGAGTCTCTGTTGGATATACTTGGTGTTGGATACCAAGTCTTAATATGAAAAGTTGAGTCAAACTTCAAATGAAGGGCTTCATCATCCATTGACCAAGTCTTCTCATCGGGAAATTGCAAAACACTATGAGTTCTATTATAATGTGCTTTTTTTACCATAGACAATGTCACATCATTCTCACCCAACCATAGGCATTTACATATGCCACCCCCGAGCACATAAACTATTTCTTTATTTTAGATGAGACCTTGTTGGATTCTCGTACTAGGGATAATGATCCAACAAGATAAGATAAAAAAATGCATAAAATCTAATGTTAATCAACTTGAAAATGAAATCAAATATGAAGGGTGCATACCTAGATTGTGCATTTATTAGACTTTATTTATTTGATCTGTATGATGTCTAGATGAATAATGATACTTCTTCACGACTTGTACTTGACCCTCATGATACAACAATTCTCCATCTCTTTTACTTCCTAAAGTTTTTAATGTGGAAGGAAA